>CACVCL010030656.1:0-44355 GCA_902729485.2 Mus minutoides
TTGAACTAGGATAGAATGTACTATTGATCACAAGGTCAGGCCCAATGGCAACTGACAATCATCTAGTTCTTCTCATAGAGGCATGAGATATCCTTAAGCCTACCTAAGGACTTCGAAGTCTCATTATGCAGTATTATTTTTTAAATAGAACAGCGACTAACCTGTTACCACTCTTCCTGTGTGTTACATTATTCAATAATTGTCTTAATTAATTGACTATTGATGAGATTATGCTATCTCACATTTGAGCACAGTATTAACTCATAAATTTATCTTTAATTTACTCAAGTAACTGCTTTTGTAGAAGGGATATTAAAGTATTGTGGTAGAGTAAATATCTATCATATATATTTTAAAATCATTGAAACATACACTTATAATAAGGAAAAGGCAATGCCAAATATGTACTAATCCTAATACTGTTATTATTCATTCCTTTTAATCTTTGGTTTGGCTTTCATCTTAACATTGTGGGCTGATTAATATTTGCTTCTCACATTCAGTATTTAATTTAAATGGCTTTATCATCTCTGCCTACATTTTAATCAGCTTTCATCCCATGTTGGAATACAGTTCAATTCTATTAAATAATTCACTCTGCTATTAAATTCACCTTTCAGTGGTGTTGCCTGTTAAAATGGTGTTTTGGAGAAAAATCCATATTACTGAACCTTCACTGGTGAAGTGAATTATCTCCTGTAGAAGGTGTTGTGATTCAGTACCATAAGTTATTTGGACAGCTCTTACGGTAACTCTGTTCTACTCTGAAACATCTCATAACTCACAGCTGTCAGCCCAGAGGACTAGCAAACATCTCCTGGTCCTCTATGCCTTCTTGCCCTAGTCCCCTTTTCATTCTTTCCTAGAAGACAGAAACTATGACAGAGTGATCACTACTGGAGTGTCCTCTTCAAGCCCATGGCTTACATTTAGAATTGTTATGATTCTAAGGATTATGTTGCCAGAAAGAAGCAGAAAGTTTCGTATCCCCAGTACATTCATCTCCCAGCTTTCTAGAGCAAATGTTTATGTGAGGCTACCCTTGTTCACTTGGAACAAAAGGCTTATTTGCAACTTGAAAAGGTGAGTTAAAAGCAGTCCAAACATGTGTCATGTCATTAAACCCACCCAGAGAGAAATAACAGGTAGAAAGATGAGGAGAAAGGCATACGGTTGGGACACAGAACTACTCAAGTTCTGTTTCATTTAAAAAAATGCCAGAAGATGCCAGTCTTATTTGTCCAGGACTTTATAAATTTTGTAAGACCCCATGAGTCCTCTTTGCTTTCAACATGATCATAGCTCATGAAGATATCCAGAAATTAGATTTTGTTGCTATAGAAACTGAGCAACTGATTTTCATTTTTCTTTCTTTTTAAAGAAACCGTTTCAAAATTCAGAGAAAAATAACAAAGATTTATAGAGTATAACCTGGTAAGAAAAGGAAAAAGTGATACCTTTTCTCTTGTGCTATTATTGTGAAATTTGGGGGTTTTAATAAGTTATTTTCATCAGTTTCCTGCTTGCTTGGTTCATTTTCTCCATTGCCTTTCCCTTCCTCTCTGTGCAGTCCTGGCTAGTGAAGCTCTGGTATAATTCCTGTCTCTATCTCTACTTTACTGTGACTACAGGCAGGCACCACCTCTCCTGAAAATTAAACTAAGGCATAGTGATGTTAGAACAATAAATAAACAGGAAGTTGAAGTAATTGTTTTCCTTACAAGAAATAGATGAGAATTTAGAAT
Organism: Mus minutoides; assembly: GCA_902729485.2. Classification (NCBI taxonomy): domain Eukaryota; kingdom Metazoa; phylum Chordata; class Mammalia; order Rodentia; family Muridae; genus Mus; species Mus minutoides. Next base: position 1,746 of record CACVCL010030656.1, read on the forward strand.
AAAGGGCATGATTTTGTTCTCTTCAAAACTCACACAGTTAGACAGTTTCTTTAAAAGCAAGAAAATAAATTTAGTTGCTATCAATATAGAAAATAGAATAATTATTTTTTCAGTAATTGTTTATTCACTTTACATTGTGATGGCAGCTCCCCCCCTCCTCCTTCCAGTCCTCCCTCTCACAGCCCTTCCCTCCTTCCCTCTTCCCTTTCTGTCCTGATACCCCATCCGGGCACATGATGCATCCTTTCCCACTGAGGTCAGACAAGGCAGCCTGGTTAGGGAACAGTATTCACAGGCAAGCAAGAGATTCAGTAACAGCCTCTGCTCCAGTTGTTTGGGTTCCTGCAATACGTATCTCAGGCCGACCTCAAATTCATTATATAGTGAAGCCTAGTCATTCGCCAGTGTTCAGGGATTCCAACACTAAATGGTCTCCTTCATTTTTGACCAGGCCAATTAGTAGCTTCTTGAAGGCGAGCTGGCCTTATAGTTCAGTTGGTAAAGTGTTTGCCTGACATGAACAAGTTGTAGGTTTGAACCCTAGGACTAATAAATGGGCTGGTAACATATGCCTGCCATACTCCCATGTTATACCTGGGAGGCACAAGAAAGAAGATCAGAAGTTTAGGACAGTGAGTTCGAGGTCACCCTCAGCTACACAGCAAGTAGGAGGTTAGCCTGGAATACTTAAGTATTAGAAATAAGGCCAAATTAAGAGAAACAAAACCAAAACAACCCCCACTTTAAATAGTAGGCAATTCAAACTTTTCTTTTGTGATTAGAAGTTTATGGAACTTTTTTTTTTTTTCATTTAGGTACGTGACTTTCTTCTCTACATGGAGGTAAATATAATTTGGCTATGAGAAGGGACAATTCATGGGTAAGAAATGCTCCACAGGGTAATAAAGAGAGACTAGTTGAAATCCAGCTGTAGAATTAGCAGGCTCTGCTTGGTTCCCACCACTAACTCATGCAACCATCTATTATACCTCTCCTATTCATGCATGGTTTAGACACCCACTGAAACTCCCTTATTCTTCATACTTCTCCCGTCTGTAGCTTATTTATACATTTAAGACAGGGTCTTTTTCTCCTATTTATTCTTGCCTTGCCTAGGACTGGTAGTGTAGACCATGCTGCCCTTGAACTCACAGAGATCATCTGATTGTCTCTGTCTCCTGAGGGATAGGATTAAGGGCATGCACAATCATACTTGGTCTCTTGTATGTATTCATCTTCAAGACTCATGTCCCTACTGCATATCAAGTTCATTGCTCACCTAGGCTCTGATCTGCTATCACAAGTCACAAATATCACAATGGCACCTTGCCTGGGTTTGGCTTGTCTGAAGCTTATAGCAATTCCTTGAACTTAAGGTGTTTAAAGTCTGCCACACCTGGGTGGCCTATTTAGGTCCAGCATTTGCACTTTAGTTTGAAATACTATATGCAGCTATGTCAGTGCACATATCTTCCCTCTTTGGACACATTACATTGATTGGAAATGTAAATTATTAAGTATTACTTTCAGGATTCCCTACAACCTTCCTAGATAAAATCATTGTTAAATGCTCAACAGAGCGTCATTTGCTCTCAGATGCTGCGCGTCTACATAGTTCTTCCCTCGAATAAGGTTCTTTTACCCCTGTTACTACAGAAAACACCGTAATCACTCACTGAGGTGTGTAAGTCAGAACCTGAGAGGAACCACGCACTTTCAGCAGCTCCTGTCTACCCTTTCCTTTCTCCACTGCCATTGCATATATCAGCATGACAGTTCTTGAAATCCTTTCCATAACCACCTCTTAAATCTGTGATGAACTCTATAGTACAACTGAGCTGTTTGAGTGGAGTCTTTCCCTGTTGAACGTTCTTCAGAGGTTACTTTTTGAAAAGATCTTCCCAAACTGTGCTCTGTCAAAACATCCATCTCAGTTTTAACGAATTTGCTTGTCACACTGAGAAATTGGGGTGCAGTGCTGAGCTTTAGCAAACTGTTAGGGTGATTCTAATACCTTTATGTTTGAGAACCACTGACTTAAGATGGAGTCTACAATCCTTCAATGGTTAGGGAATGTAAAAAAGTCTGCTTTCATTTTTCTTTCTTGTTCTGTATATTCCTCCAACTACTTGAAATTGTTGCTTGTGCAGCCATCTATAGGATGGAACAAAGGGTCCCCAAGGGAGGAGCTAGAGAAAGTACCCAAGAGCCGAAGGGGTCTGCAACCCTATAGATGGAAAAACAATATGAACTAATCAGTATCCCCAGAGCTCGTGCCTCTAGCTGCATATGCAGCAGAAGATGGCCTAGTTGGCCATTATTGGGAAGAGAGGCCCCTTGGTCTAGCAAACTTTATATGTCCCAGTACAGGGGAACACCAGAGCCAAGAAGTGGTAGTGAGTGTGTAGGGGAGCAGGGCAGGGGGAAGGTATAGGGGACGTTTGTGATATCATTTGAAATGTAAATGAAGAAAATATCTAATAAAAATATTAAAAAAGAAATTGTTGCTTGTGAAATACAAAAATGCTTTCTTTTCTCTATTTTTATCATTTTGTAAATAGCATTTACATATAATTAATTATGTAGTAAAAGAATATATGTAACTAAACATGACCATTTTATGTGCAACTATGAGTGTTAATATTGATAACCTAGCTGACAGAATATAGAGTCACATACAAGAGAAACTCAGCACACACTTGTGATGGCTCATGATGTTCGGGTTACTGAGATTGGGGGCACCCTAAAGTGGGCAGTACTATTCCTTGGGCTTGAATTTGACATTGACGAAAGAGGAGAAAATCTCTGAGTTTCAGAAATCATTGTTTTCTGCTCCCTGACTTGAAGATATAATTGGCTACCTTCCTTTAGAAGTATTTCTCTATTACCATAGTGGAAAACTTAATGTGTGTAAGCTTTTTAAATTTTTCTAATTGTATAATTATATATTCTGCTAAATGCCATTTCAATTTGAAGTACAGTTTTTTATCAGTTTCAAAATGTCTGACTATAACAAATGCTGATGATTTCTTGAAGATAATTCAATCACAGTTAACTTTTCTTATAGTTTAAAGCAATTTTAACACATTTATAGATGTAGGTTTGAGATGAAAAGAACCACAGCAGTTTCCAAGGTGAAAATATCATCAAATCCATGGAATGTAGCTAACACAAGTTTGACTTTATTCTGTCTCTTCCTTTGGTATTTTAGAATGAGACCCTGAACACTTGTGAATCTCGAATAGCTTTTGAGAAAAGCCTATACCCTCTATCAGTGTGAAAAATGAAGGTCCTTGATTTGGAGAGTACACAAAATCAAGAGACTAAAAATTGAAAGGAAGAAAATTTCTTTTATAATTTACAATCCCCAGTGATTTACAAAAATGTTGTTTTGATTAACAGTATTGTGGTTGAATTAGATTGACCTTTCCTCTTCCTTAGTTATAAAAGCTTATAGCTCTAGCTGCTGTGTACCTTTTTCCAAGCAGACACCTGGATGATTCTGTGGGTTTCTCCATCCTGGATTCATAATGATCCCTGTGTTCTTAGGCTGAAGCTGGTGATACAAAGAACAGCTGCACAAAATCAGACTGCTTTTTATTTTAGCAACTTTTCTGAAACATAGCAGATTCTCTTCTATCTTTGTTGCTTTGCCTGAGGCACAGAAAAATAAAGCTATTTTTTCTGCTGGTTTATAGTATGGATTATACAAATGAATTCAGGTAATACATTTACAACAGCATTTGACACATAGTGTTTGATATTATTTTTATTCAGATCAGTGACATTTATTAAATTACCTCCCCAGATATTTAGTGGATTGTATATCAAATATGTATTGCCAGGGCTTTCTATACCTCTGTGGTAAAAAAGAACATTATTGGAAGTGTACATACCCTGGGGAAGCAATGCTTTCACATTAACATTGGTGTGAGTTCTCAGGATTGAATTAAAGTAGAAGTTAAATGAATGCTTCTGGAAAACCATGAACATTTAGAATTGGCTTGAGTTGAGTACTTATGGTATGTCAAAGAGGCAGAGATTTTTCACATACAGCATCATACTTAATTGTATGAGTTCAGAGTTATTGTTTTACAGTGATGAATATGGGACTTTGAGGGTGAGGTGGTTTGTTTCAGATTGATCATGTAAAAAACAGAACTTCTGATCTCATGGCCATGCTTATTCTTGGGTCTTCTCGCCTTGCCACAGAAGGATGCCATTAAGAAAGGCACTTTCTATCTCAGATTTGTTGTATGTTGTTCTAGAATAGTGATTTTTATAATAGCATTGCATCCACTGATACATTATGTAGGCTTAGGATGGTGCTTATAGAAAAAGTCTGATGCTACAAACAGAATATTCCAGACCCTGATTTCTTAGGAAGTTATGTGTATAAGCTGTATATGAAACAAAGTCAATGTTGTACGTAGATTCTAGTCCCTTAGTATAACTATTATGTGTATACAAATATTCCAAAATTAAAAATATGAAAATCTACACATTTGGTTCTAAGTGATATGGGACACTCAATTTATAGGTATAAATGACAAGGCCAAAGAAACTTTAGAGAGGAATATTCTACTTATATAAACAATCTTCAGGAAACAAAAGATCATTTTTTGCTTTTTAACTAGTGCTTGGTCTTAGAGTCTTGACAATGATTATTTTTCATAAATTTATTCAGCAATAGCTCAACCAGTTGAGTGTATGTTGCACAAACATAAAGTCCTCAGTTTGGATCTCCAGGGCCACATTAAAAGTCAGGTAGGGTGGCACCTGGAAGCTACAGATGTTAAGGAGATGTTATGGGTGGACTGGCAGCATATATTGGCATGCACACATTTTCTTTCTATTCTCTGTCTCCTACTACACTACTTCACACTGTAATCAGATAACATTTCTGTTTATTGGGAAAATTTGTCCTCTTTTTCCCATCACACAGCAGCCACAGTTATGGGAAATGCCACAGGTTTCCCTCTGATTTCCACACTTGGCTGCCATTTCACAAAATCTGCTCGTTGGAACCAATTATATTCTATCACAGGATGTTCTTATTAAAAAATCAGAGTCTATGGAATATTTTCTTGGGAAACTTTGCATACCTTAGCAACTGGGAGCCCAAGATACATTTTAAAGTGCCTATTCAACAATATGACCTATGTACAAGTGTCTACAGACTATTAGCTGTGAGGGCCACTCTTAGAATTCTATTTTGTACATTGGATAAAGGCATCACAGGAGACAAAAAAATGTGTGTCAACAAAAAATGAATTAGAAGTTATTTTGACATGTAAATATCCATTATATTTTTCTTAGCTTCCCTTTACCATGCTGTTTTAGACGTCAAGAAAATCCATATTCTTGATGAGATATTACTCATAAAATCAAAACTAAATGGGAAAGAAATAATGAGCGTTGGGTATGCCCAACCAGCAGAATGCTCTCTCTTTCTCTCTCTCTTTCTCTCTCTCTCTCTCTCTTTTAAAATTCAAGAACAAGTGTGGAATTATTGATTGATTTTTCAATAGAGCATTAAATGAAGACTAGAACCAAGTAGAGATTCAATGCTGATACTCCCATAAAATGCCAAGTGGTAGTGGAGCATAGCTTTTTTTCTAGCATCTGGGAGGAAGAATCTTTGAATTCTGTGAGTTTGAGCCCAGCCTGATCTACAGAGCAAGTTCCAGGACAGCCAGGGTAGTTATACAGAGAAACCCTGCCTCAAGAAACAAACTAACTAACAAAAGGCTCCTATAAAATTTCACAATATGGCTATTATTAAATAACAGTAGAAGACACCTATATGAGATCATATATTATTTCAATAGTTATCCAGTGATTCACAGTATTTACTCATTCTTTCATCATAACAAATGTAGCAGTCAGATTGTGTTATCACATGTTTTGGTGCTTGGTACACTGTGTAATCTGAAGTGTAGGGAGTTTACAATAAATCACTCAAAGGTTTAGAGCCAGCATGTGATCGAGCTGTGCTTTTGAACCTCTGGAAGATGAGCTTTAAAACCAAAATTATTTTTTATTTATTTTTAAGTATTTTTCCTTTTATTGAAAACAGATGATTTTTATTTCATATAATAAATCCTGATTATGTTTTCCATTCTCCTTTCAGTTCTTCCCCACATCCTGTTCCATTGAGGTCCATTCCCTTTCTGTTTCTTATGAGAGCTCCTAAGGTATAATAAAATAAAATAAAATAAAATAAAATAAAATAAAATAAAGGAACACTAGCACGTTGGAATTTGACGAACAAACAAACAAAAACAAGAGAATGAAAAGAGCCCACAGGAAGGCACAAGAAACAGAGATACACTCATTTGCATAATCCAGAGTCCCATAAAGACATCAAACTGGAAGCCTTAATAAGTAAACAAAAGACCTGGGTATAGACACTTGCAGGTTCTGCGTATGGTACCTAAGTCTCTTTGAGTTCACACATGATTTGATCAGGTTGACTTAGAAGGCCTTGTCTTGCTTGTTTGTTTGTTTGTTTGTTTTTCTTTAATCTTTTTTCTTTTCACAGCCCAGTGATTATCCCCATCTAGGTCTGCCCTTTGACTGTTCCTCATCCCATACCTCCTCTCCCATTTCTAAGAGGATGTCCCTACTCTCCATCCCAACTTCACCCCACCAGACCTTCCTAGTCCTTGGAGCCTCATATCTCTCAAGGGTTAGATGCATCTTCTCTCACTGGGGCCAGAACAGGCAGTCCTCTGCTGTATGTGTGTCAGAAGCCTCATATCAGCTGGTGTATGTTGCCTGGTTAGTGGCTCTGTGTCTGAGAGATTTTGTGGGTCCAGGTTAATTAAGACTTCTGGTCTGTCTATGGAATTCTTCTCCTTCTCAGCTTCTTCCAGCTTTTCTCTTATTCCACCACAGGGGTCTCAGCTTCTTCCAGCTTTTCTCTTATTCCACCACAGGGGTCTACAGCTTCTGTCCATTGGTTGGATATATCTGCATATGACTCTTGCAGCTGTTTGTTGGGTCTTGTGGAGGGCAGCCATGCTAGGCTCCTGTCTGTAAGTACATCATAACATCAGTAATAGTGTTAGGCCTTGGAGTCTTCCAATGAGAGAGGTCCCAATTTGGGCAGGTCACTGGACCTCCTTCCCCCCAGGCTCTTCTGAAGGGCTTAAGTGATGACGAATCAATCCCACTTGGGATGGAGAAGAAAGCAATGATGGGGGACAGAGGGAGAGAGGAACCTGGGTGGGAGAGTGAACAGGGAGGGGAAAGGGGGAACATGATCAAGTATTGTGGGGTGGGGGAAAACAGGACTAAAGCCCTGAGAGACTTCAGAATGAATGGAAGCAGGCAACCTCAGGAGGTAGTAGGTGGGGGACCCTATAGAAAGTACCAGAGACCTGGGAGATGGGCAACTCTCAGGACCCAAAGGGAGGGATCTTAGATGAAATGCTGAACAGTGGGGAGAGGGAACTTGTAGAGTCCATTTTCAGTAGAAAGATGAGGCATCAAGTGCTCACAAGAATGGATGGAGTTGTCATTCCGCAGTCAAAAACTCTGACCCAGAATTGTTCCTGTCTAAAAGAACTGCAGGGTACTGGTTAGTTCATATTGTTGTTCCTCCTATAGGGTGCCCCCCAGAGTTGTGTCTCTAGTTGCATATGTAGCAGAGGATGGCCTAGTCGGCCATCAATGGGAAGAGAGGCCCTTGGTCTTACAAAGATCATATGCCCCAGTACAGGGGAATGCCAGGGCCAGGAAGCGGGAGTGGGTGGGTTGGGGAGCAGGGTGAGGGGAGGGTATAGGGGGCTTTGGGAATAGCATTTGAAATGTAAATGAAGAAAATATCTAATTAAAAAAAAAGAACTGCAGGGACAAAAATGGAGGCCTTTTCTTTTTGATTCCCTCCGTCCCTCTGTCTTTTAGACTCTTTCTAATCCTGTTTTCCAGGATTCCTGGAGCCTGAAGGGAAGGGTTTGATGGAGACATCCCAATGAATGTGTGCTGCTTATGTGTAGGTGAGAGTCAGGAGGAGAATGTAAGGAGGATCCACTGGGGATGACAGTGGTGGGGTGGATTCAACAGGTAGTCTTCTATAAAGCTGGGGATGGCATACGGGTTGGACTCAGAGGAGCTGAGGGAGAGGAGCAGTTAGCCTACCTGCTTACCTGTCTGGAGTGCAGAACCAACATTTGCATTGCTGCACAAGCCTGCAACAAAAATAAATCCTGTCTTTTGTTTAAGAAAACTACAGTTGTGAATATTTTGAAAAGCAAGGGTACTGTGTATGATTAATTCTACAGGACTCTCAAACTTTTTTTAAAACTAGAGTAATTAAATATGGAATTTAGAATCTTTAATTGTACAAATTGAGTGCTGGTCTTCAGCTGTGAGAGCAATGGAGGGAGAGGCTAGTTCTACATTTTTCGTGTTAGTACCTCAACAAGTTTCCTAATCTTTTAAGGACTTCACCATAGAGAAAACTAGATCCTTGGCTTCACCACAGAAAATAATTTCAGGACACCCAGCATGGGTTGGAGGTTCTAAAAGACATTTCTTCCCATGAAGATTTTGTGTATGAAGGTTAGGAAAAGGAAGTTTTTAAGGGAGAAAGTAAGGTACAGCTGAGAGCATGGGTGCTGTCTCCTCAAAAAAGCCTCTCATCTTTATAACAACCATATGGAATTTTGGTGGGGTTTTGGCCATTATCTTCCAAGTATAGTGCTATTAAATAAAATCACAGGGTGGTTCAGGAGGGATTACAATTGATAAGGTAGAATTTCAGGTTAGAGGAATGCAGGAAATTGGGTATCTTCACAGCCAGAATGCCTTGCCCTTAAAACAAGATTCCTAGATATCTGATGTTATTGTTCACTTTGCCTGGTTATCTGCTGAGACATACTCTCTTGCCTTGTGTTGGGGGCAACTTTGGTATGGAGGGATTTCCACAGGGAATGTGAGCTCTGTGTTGTAACCGTTTTTGCCCCTGTACAATGTCACAGCCACCTTCCTTCCTCCCCCCTTCCCCGTAGTCTCCTCAACCACTGGTATGGGAGAGAAGCTGTGTATTACTGTGTATGCCAACAAATACAGTCTCATCTGATGAAAGATCAGTACTCCTACCTCTTTTTTTGCCTTCTTTCCCTTTAAACCATTTCAGAAACTTCACATTCACTACAAACAATATTTATGGCCTTATTTGAGCACTTTTGAGAAAATATCTGGGAGATGAGTGCAGCCCTGCTCAAGGTTATATACATTCAGGTGTAGTAAGGTCTCGTTATTGTTAGATTTTGTTTTCCTATTTGCTTCAGATCAATGTAATAGATTGATTATAATAGGATGAGACATTATGATACATGCCAACTGTATCATGACCATTCCCTGTATAGTATCTCAGAATATTGGTGAGATATCTTTAAAAATCCATTACATTAAATCACGAAACATTGATGTAATGACACATAGAAAGTGGAAGAAAAATAGCAGGCAATATAAGTGGTTATTTATCTAATTTTTGAACGAAGACAAAGTATATAAATGTTAGACCCCAAACACCTAAAAATAGCCTGTGTTTTGGTATAAACTTCTAATCAGTCAATAAAGGAAGCAAAAACAAAAAGCAATAGCAGTAGTAGTAACAGCAGTAGCAGCAGCAGCAACAGTAACAATGAAAACAACACACATTAGAAATACCCAAATTAGAAAAGAAAATATATTTCAAACACAATATTGTTGTTGAAATTCTGAATTTGTGAAAGCATAAAACTTCTTTGCAGAGAAGACATAACCTAAAGTTAACTTAGGATAATTAGACAATAGGAATAGACTATTTATAAAGCACAAAAGGCAAATGTTTAATTTACATTTGAGATTATTCTCAGTGATAATTAGTAGGTAAATCAAAAATATCATTTCCACTAATTACCACAGATACCATAAATTAAGTTAATACATTGTCATGGGGAATCAACACTGAAAGAAAGGATTTATTTTCCTTTAAAAGCTGCTACAATGATCCATACATAACACATAATGACCCAGAAATCCTATTTCTGGATATATTTCCTGAGGATATATTTCCTAGGACCAAACAATAATTTTTAGAGAATATTTTTACTGTTCACACAATAAAAATTACCTATTAGCTAAATATGCTAAAAATTAGGTGGCTATTGGGGGGACTCTCTAAAAAGTACCAGAGACCTGAGTGGTGAGAGACTCTTAGGACTCAAGGGAAAGGATCTTAAATGAAACGTCCATTCATGGGGAGAGGGAAATAGTTCAGTCTACCTCCCGTAGAAAGACAGGTCATCAAGTGGAAGGACAGGGTTACCATCTTCAGTCAAAAACTCAGACACAGAATTATTCCCGTCTAAAAGAAGTGCAGGAACAAAAACAGAGAAGAGACTGAGAGAAAGGCTGTCCAGTGACCAGCCCAACTTGGGATCCATCTCAAGGAGAGGCTCCAATGACTGAGACTTATTACTGATGCTATGATGTGCTCACAGACAAGAGCCTAGCATGGCTGTCCTCTAAGAGACCCAACAAGCAGCTGTTTGAGACAGAAGCAGATTCTGTTTAAAAACCATTGGACTGAGATCAGGAACCACTGTGGTTGAATTAGGAAAAAGCTGGAAGGAGCTGAGGAGGAGGGCAACCCCATAGGAAGACTAACAATATCAACTAACCTGTACCCCTGATATCTCTCAGAAGCTGAGCCACCAACTGGGCAGTATACACTAGCTGATATGAGCCCCCTTAAACATATACAACAGAGGACTACCTGGTACAATGTCAGTGGGAGATGATGGACCTAACCCTTGAGAGACTTGAGGTCCCAGATAATGGGGAGGTCTGGTGGTAGTGGGCATCCTCCTGGAGACAGAGAGGGAAGGGGACAGTGACTGGATTGTAAAAAAATAAATAAATAAATAAAAGTAAGGAGGAATTACAGGTTTGGTTTCTCTCTCTCTCTCTTTCTCTCTCTCTCTTTCTCTCTCCTCTTGTTTTGATTGAGGGTTTTTTTTGTTTTGTTTTGTTTGTTTTTTTTTTGGAGGTAAGCTTCTTGAGTTCTTTATATATTTTGGATATTTTCCTCTCTATTGGATGTGGGAATTAGTGAAGAACTTTTCCCCAATCTATAGGTTGCTGATTTGTCGTACTGACTATGTCCTCTTCCTTACAGAAGCTTTTCAGTTTCATGAGGTCCCATTTATCAATTCTTGATCTTAGAGCCTGAGCCATTGGAGTCCTGTTTAGGAAACTCCTCCCCACCCCATGCCCATTAGTTCAAAGCTGTTTCCCACTTTCTCTTATATTAGAATGACTAAGATCAGAAATTCAGATGACAGTACATGTTGGGGAGGATTTGGAGAAAGAGGGGCACTCCTCCATTGCTGGTGGGATTTCTAACTGGTATAGCCACTCTGGAAATCAATGGTAAGGTCCCTCTAAAATTGGAAATAGATCTACCTGAAGACACAGCTATACCAGTCTTGGACATATACTCAAAAGATGCCAAACACACCCCAGGGGCACATATTCCACAATGTTCATAGTAGCCTTATTGGTGATAGCCAGAAACTGAAAATTTCCCATGGCAGAAGAATGGATACAGAAAATGTTCATTTACACAATGGAATACTTTTCAGCTATTAAGAACAAAGACATCATGAGTTGTGCAGGGAAATGGATGGCACTTAAAAACATTATCCTCAGTGAGGTAACTCAGCCCCAAAGGGACATGCATGGAATGTACTCACTAATAAGTGGATTGTGATGGTTTGTATATTCTTGGACCAGGGAGTAGCATCATTTGGAGGTGTGGCCTTTTTGGAATAGGTGTGTCACTGTGAGTGTGGGCTTAAGACCCTCACCCTAGTTGCCTGGAAGTCAGTCTTCCACTAGCAGCCTTTGGATGAAGAAGTAGAACTCTCAGCTCTGCTTGTGCCATGCCTGCCTGGATACTGCCATGCCTTGATAATGGACTGAACCTCTGAACCTATAAGCCAACCCCAATTAAATGCTTTTTTATAAGACTTTCCTTGGTCATGGTGCCTGTTCACAGCAGTAAAACCCTAAGACAAGGATATTAGCAAAAAAGTACAGAATACCCAGGATACAATCCACAAAACTCAAGAAGGTTAACAAGCAGAAGTGTCCAAGTGACATGCCTCAGTTCCACTTAGAAAGGAAGAAGAAAGCAATCACAGGGTGCAGAGTAATGGAGGGACCTGAGTGGGAGAGAAGTCAGGGAGGAGAAAAGGGTAATATGATCAGGTATTGGGGTGGGGAATAAACAGTAGTGAGTCTTTGAGGGCAGCAGAAAGAATGGAAAGGGCAGATGCACCCAACCTTTGAAAGACTTGAGGCCCTAGGGAGTTGGGAGGTCTAGTGTGGAGGGGAGGGGATGGGAAGATGGGTACATCCTCTGGGAGCCATGTGGGGGAGGGGCTTGGAGTGGGGGAGGAGTAATGGGATGAGGAACAGTTGGAAGGCAGATCTAGAGGGGAATAAAGATTGGAATGTTAAAAAAATATTAAAGAAAAAAAGTGTACGCCACCATGCTCAGCCCCAAACAAACAAACAAACAAACAAACAAATAAATAAACAAATAAATGTAATAAAAATTCTAGGTGGCTATAGGAGTATGGGATTTTATTTGTCCATTTGTATCATTCATTACATGATGCATTTTAACTACTTCAGCCTTATATTATAAGTTGAAAACAGGTTGATGAAGAATAGCAATGTGTTTATTGTTAATGATTTTTTCTTATTGTGGGTCGTTTGTGTTTGCATATGATTTTTTAAATTCCGTGAAGAAGTTCACAGAGATTTTGATGGAGACTTCATTAAGTCTATTGTTTCCTTTTGGCAGAATAGTGATTTTCATATTAGCCCTACCAATCCATTGGCATGGCAAGTCTTTCTATTTCTTGTATTTCTTTCTTTAGTGTCTTAAAACTTCATAAAGGCTTTCACTTGCTTGCTTAAAGTTATTGCATAGTATTTTCAAGGCATGATATTGTTGTGCATGATATTGTTTATCTGTTGTCTTTTCTGTGTGTTTGTCATTTGATACAAAGATTAATGATTGATTTTGTTAATTTTGTATTTATACTTTGATGTATTTATCAGTTGTATTTATTTATTGATTTATTGTATCAGTTGTAGACATTTCTGGTGGAGGACTTAGGGTCCTTTATGTGTAGAATTATATCATCTACAAATAAGAATATTTTGCCTTCTTTTTTTCCCATTTCTGTTTCCTGTCCATCTTTCTCCTATTTCATTACTCTAGCTAAGGCATTCAGCACTGTATTGAACAATGATGGGGATCCAGCATCCTTATTTTGTTCCTGATTTTTGTGAAAATATTTTTAAGATTTTTCCCCACTTAGAATGATATTGGCTGTAAGATTGTTGCATATTGCCTTCATAATGTTAAAGTATGCTCCCTGTCTTGCTAGATGGCCCAGGACTTTTATTGTAAAGCAATATTAGAATCTGTCAATGTTATTTTCTGGCTCTAATGAGATGATCATGCAGTTTCTATCCTATAGTTTATTTGCATTGTGAATTACAGTAATTGATATGAATCTATTGAACTATTCTTGTACCACTGCATGAAGCTGACTTTTAAGTGTTAGATGATCTTTCTTATAAGTTCTATTATTATTATCATTATTATTAATCATTATTTTTTTCTACACTCCAGATTTTATTCCCCTCCTGGTCTACCTTCCTACTAACTGTTCCACATTCTATACCTACTCCTGCCTCTCTGTCTCCATGAGGATGTCCCCATAATCCACCCTCGCTCCACCAGACCTCTAAACTCCCTGGGGCCTCCAGTCTCTTGAGGTGCATCTTCTCTGACTAAACCCAGACATGGCAGTCCTCTGCTGTATACATATTGGGGACCTCATATCAGTTGATGTATGCTGCCTGGTTGGTGTTCCAGTGTCTGAGAGATCTTGCGTGTTCATGGTTATTGAGACTGCTGGTCCTCCTACAGGATTGCCCTTCTCTTCATCTTCTTCCAGCTTTTCTCTAGTTCAACCACAGGGTTCAGCAGCTTCTGTTCATTGCTTGGGTGCAAATATCTGCATCTGACTCTTTCAGCTGCTTGTTGGGTCTTTCAGAGGGCAGTCATGAAAGGTCCTTTTTTTGTGTGCACTCCATAGCCTCAGTAATACTGTCAGGCCTTGGGGACTCTCCTTGAGCTGGATTCCACTTTGAGTTTGTCTCTGGACCTTCTTTTCCTCAGGCTCTACTCCATTTCCATGCCTGTAGTTCTTTCAAACAGAAACAATTGTGGATCAGAGTTTTGACTGTGGGATAGCAATCCCATCCCTCAGTTGGTGCTCTGTCTTTCTGCTGGAGGTAGGTTCTATAAGTTCTATCTCTCCACTGTAGGGTATTTCATCTAGGGTCGCAGACTTTAAGTCCAGAGAGTCTTTCACTTCCCATGTCTCTGATACATGCTGGAGGCTCCCAACCCCCAACCTCCTACCTCCTGAAGTTGCCTGTTTCAATTCTTTCTGCTGGCCCTCAGGGCTTCAGTCCTTTTCCCTCACTCAATACCAAATCAGGTTCCATTCTCCCCATTTCCCCTTTCCCTCCCAGGTCTCTCCTTCCCTCCTGCCTTGTGGTTGTTTTCCTCTCCCTCCCAAGTGGGGCAGAGGCATCTTCCCTTGGGCCCCTCAGTTTGTTGACCTTTTTAAATTCTGTGGACTATATCATGGAGATTCCCTACTTTGTTTATTTAATTTTTTGTCTAATATTCACTTATTAGCCAGTACATACGATGCATGTCTTTTTGGGTCTGAGTTACCTCACTCAGGATGTTATTTTCTAGTTCCATCTGTTTGCCTTCAAAACTCATGATGTCCTCATTCTTAACAGATTAGTAGTAATCTATTGTAGACATCAGGAAATAGTCAAACTCAGGGCCAAAATCAACCAAATAGAAAGAAAGAGGACAATACAAAGAATCAACAGAACCAAAAGCTGTTTCTTTCAGACAATCAACAAGATAGATAAACCCATAGCCAAACTAACTAAATGGCCCAGATGTAGTATCCAAATTAACAAAATCAGAAAGGAAAAGGGAGACAGAACAGAAACAGAGAAAATTTAAAAATCTTCAGATCCTTCTGTAAAAGCCTATTGTCAACAAACCTTCAAACTCTAGATGAAATGGATGGCTTTCTAAACAGGTAAGACATACCAAAGTTAAATCAAGAGCAGGTAAACTATCTAAACAGGTCCATATCCCATAAGGAAATATAAGAAGTCATTAACCACCCCCCCCAAAAAAAAATAAAAGCCAGGGCCAGATGGACTTAGTGCAGAATTTTACCAGACTTTCAAAGAAGACCTGATACTAATATTCTTCAAAATACTCCATAAAATAGAAACAGAAGTAACAGTACCTAATTCATTCTATGAAACCACAATTACTCTGATACCCAAACTACACAAGTACCCAATGGAAAAAGAGATCTTCAGAACAATCTCACTAATGATTATTGATGCAGAAAAAAATCAATAAAATTCTTGCAAACCAAAGCCAAGAACACATCAAAACCATCATTCACCACAATCAAGTAGGCTTCAACCTAGGGATGCAATGTTGATTCAATATATGAAAATCCATTAACTTATTCCACCATATAAACAAACTCAAAGAAAAAAGAATCACATGATCATCTCCATAGATGCAGAAAAAGCATTCGACAAGATATAACACCCCTTCATGTTAAAAGTGTTGGAGAGATCAGCAATCCAAGGCCCATAACTAAACATGATACAAACAATTTACTGCAAACCAATAGCCAATATCAAATTAAATGGAGAGATACTTGAAGCAATCCCACTCAAATCAGGGACAAGACAGGGAAATGAAGAATTGGGTATTTTAAAGGATTAACAAGATTGACTATTTTTAGCGAATTAAACCAAAAAAAAATTAAGAGAAGACACAAATCTATAAGATTAGAGAAGAAAATGGAGAGCTTACAAGACACTGAAGAAATCTGGAGAATCATGTAGACATATTTTTTTTTAAAATCTTATTTTCTACTAAAACAAATGAACTTCTTTATGCACATGATCTATAAAAATTTAATCAAGCTGAAGTTTAAATAATCCCATAACAACCAACAAGATAGAAGCAAAAATTTAGATCTCACAAATTAAAAACAAACAAGCAAGCAAGCAAGCAAGCAAGCACACAATCATGTTCAGATGGATTCGGTACAAATTTCTCATATTTTCAAAGAAGAACCAACATTGTCCTTCTCAAATTATTTGATAGAATAACAAAGAACACATTCAAATTATTTTTACAAGTACAGTATTACTATGAAACCCAATTCAGAGACCCCCCCAAAAGAGAACAGTATTAAAGGTCATTCTTCTTCATGAGTAACTATGCTAAATATTCTCAAAAATATTAGAAATTATTTCTTTTGTAAAATGTTTACAAAATAGTCCACAAAAGCAGTATTAAAGTATAAAGAATTTAACAATACTTTAACTTGTTGTAATGTGTAAGTTTTGAAATTTATTTTCAAAACATTTAACTTTCCTTAGTTCTTTATAGAATTAACTACTGCAAATGATTAGTTTAAACTCTTTCTTATATTAAGTTGCACAGAGATTAAAATGAAAGATGCTAAATTGCAGTAGTTAATTCTGTGGTCAGTTTTGGAATTAATTATTACACCTAATTTCTTTGTTCCCACTTAATCAAGTTGAGAATTACCAATGACAAAAAAAAAAAAACAAAAAACAAACCTTGTATTTACTTGAGGGGAAAATGTTGTCTCCTGAAGATTTCAGCATAGTCTCTACACAGGAACTAGGAACCTGGATGTCTTTGGCACTGTATTACTACATTTGCCCTAAGCAGCATGCGGGTTGTTGTTGCTTAAGAGTTCGAACCAAAGAGCTTCCTATTTTTTTGATGCCACAAGTCATATCAGAGAAGATATGTCAATCAATCATTTTGACTAAGGTTAAAAAGACAGTTTATTTTTGTAGTTCACAGAGCACCAAGTTACCAAATAAATATAACAGGCTTCTTGCTCAATGTAAGCCCCATTCTCGTTGCTGGCCTTTGCCACTCTTATTTTTCTGAATGCTTTAACATTGGTTAGTGATCAGCCAGCCATTGTAGCAACACTATTGACATATGGACCTCATATGGGCTGACAGTTTCAAGCTATTAACACACTGGTGCTCTAGGAGACTGGGGAGCACTGTAGACTTAAAGTCAAGAAGTTCACTTTGAAGTATGGCTGGCATTGTGCATATAAAGGGAGGCAGAAAATGTTCACAAGGTCAGAGATCTTCTTTTGGAGTGTGTTTTCTCATCTTGGACTT
This sequence comes from Mus minutoides, assembly GCA_902729485.2. Classification (NCBI taxonomy): domain Eukaryota; kingdom Metazoa; phylum Chordata; class Mammalia; order Rodentia; family Muridae; genus Mus; species Mus minutoides. The sequence continues at coordinate 19,128 of CACVCL010030656.1, forward strand.
TAACTTGAGTGCTTTCCTCTCTGTCTAGTCTTCTTCTTGTATGAAGGTTTAGATGCAATAGGAAGTACTCATGGTTCAAAGCAAATCGGAAGGCTCATTAGAAACGAGAAATGCTTCATTTTTTTGACGACATTGTATATACTGCTAGAGCTAGCATTATAAGTGTGGTTTATTATGACTTTGAAAATGCATTTTCAGCTCCTCTGTAACTGAACTGAAACTGGCATTTAAAAAAATCAATTTGGTTGCTTGGCATTGATAACATTCATGGTTTCTAATATTAAAAACAATTCAGACATGGATGCTTGGAGCCAACCATCAGACTGAGCTCAGGGTCCCAAGTGGAGCTGGCAGAAAGACTGGAGGAGCTGAGGGGGATTGCAACCCTGTAGGAAGAACAATATCAGCTGGCTGGACCACGCAGTGCTGTCTCAGGGACTAGACCACCAACCAAGACATGCACAGGGAGGGATCCATGGCTCCAGATACATAGGTAGCAGAAAATAGCCTTGTCTGACATCAATGAGAGGGCGGAGGGAGAGGCCTTGTTCCTGTGGAGGCTTGATGCCCCAGTATAGAGGAATGCTGGAGAGGGTGAGTAGGTGGGGGAACACCCTCATAGAAGCAAAGGTGAGGGAGGAAAGGAAGGTTGTGGGATGAGGAGCTTGTGGAGGGGTTACCAGGGAGTGGGTTATCACTTGAGATGTAAATGGAATAGAATGACTAATTAAAAACAAAACAAAACAAGAAAACCACTTATAAATTGTCTGAGGAAAAGAAGAAAAGATAGATATTTGCAGATTATCTTGATTTTGCCTTTAATAAAATAATTTGCTTTTCTTAATTAAAGCAAAATGATTTTTTTCTAACAGTTGAAAAAGTGCTATAGATTGTCATTCTGATACTATCTAAATATATCCAAGATCCAAGGCTTTAATGACCCATAAAATTTTCTTTTTCGTATGTATTGAGTCACAAACATATTTACTTTTTCTGTGCAGAAAGCAATTTAAAAGCAGAATCAGAATCAACACAGCATAAATATTTTGCCCCCACGTCAATTCCAAAAATAAAGGGAGCAGTTTAATAATCTGAGACTCAGGACCAGTTTTTAAAATTATTATCCATGTGGAAGCTTTTAGTACCTTTTGTTACAATAAATAAATACACAAATAAATTTTTTTAAAAAGCAATACAAGGAAAAAAAGACTCAATTTTTTTCCTTTAATAAAAAGCACATTCTTGTACATTAACCAACCATCCCAAAGGGCTATAAAATGGAATGAGAAGACTTGCACCATTTTAGAGCTAAGCAAAAGCATTATGAAGCAATAACTTATTAAACTTAGTGGTTGTGCCTGTAAAACTAGTGTTCTGCATCAAGACATGGATCTAAAAACTTCCTAACAGTGCTTCTTCTGGGTACTTTATTCGTTTCAGTTTGATAAGTTTATGACATGCAACCCAGGCTGCTATTCATCAGAGAGAGAGATATTATGATCTGTGGACTGAGAACATCATCTCTTATGAACAGGAATGCTATGGCTGGGAGTTATCATAAAATGAGTTACATTTTGATTAGAATTAGAGGCATCTAATTGTTCTTGCTCTGTTTCTTCAATGGGTTTTCCTTTCATTACTCAATTGCTTTTGCACCTTTGATCCCACATGATTCTTGAGGTCAATTGAAATAATCAAACACACACATGATCCCATTTTATTCAGTATCCACACATGTACTCCACTGTAGAAGTCATAAGCCGAAACAGCTCTTAGAGGCTGGCAATGAACAATATTGTCTGACCAGAAGTTAGAATGAAACTTGTAAAAATTCCTTTTCTCAACAGTGAACCTAATTGTCTTATAGATCACAAGGTAAATTGTTTCTGAAATCTTGATTGAAAAAAATCTTGAAGGTGAGAATTGAGAAAAATACTTTTAATAACTTCACACATAGAAAAATCTTAGTGGGCTACTAAGCAGGTTTGAAAATGTATAGAAAGACCGCCTCCCCAGAACAAAATTTTTATTGCTCTAAACTTTATAAAATTTTTGTCATTTTTTTTTTCTTTTTATAAAGATTATATGCTGAGTCAGGAGGATTGTCTAGGTCACACTAAAGAGTAAAAACTTTGTCTCAAAAACAAAAGCAATCAAACAATTCTGCCCTTTTAATAAGAGATCATCGCCTCTTGTCCCAGGCTCTAGATAGCTAATCTTTTTTTCTACAGTTTTTTCCCTTCCCTTCCCCTTCCTTCTTCCCTTCTTCCCTTCTTCCTTTCTTCCCTTCTTCCCTTCTTCCCTTCTTCCCTTCCTCCCTTCTTCCCTTCTTCCCTTCTTCCCTTCTTCCCTTCTCCCCTTCTCTCCTTCTCCCCTTCTCCCCTTCTTTCCCCTTTTCCCCTTCTTCCCCCTTCTCTCCTTCTCCCCTTCTCCCCTTCTCCCCTTCTCCCCTTCCCCCTTCCCCCTTTTCCCCCTTCCCTCTTCCCCTTCCCGCTTCCCCTTCCCTTTCCTTTCTTCCTTCCTTCTTTCTTTCTCTTTCTCTTCCTTCCTTCCTTCCTTCCTTCCTTCCTTCCTTCCTTCCTTCCTTCTTTCCTCCTTCTCTCCCTCCTCCTTCTCTCGCTCCTCCCTATGTTCCTTCCCTCTTTTCTTTCTTTCTTTCTTTCTTTCTTTCTTTCTTTCTTTCTTTCTTTCTTTCTTTCTCCTTCCTTCCTTCCTTCCTTCCTTCCTTCCTTCCTTCCTTCTTTCCTTCCTCCCTTCCTTCCTTCCTTCCTTCCTTTCTTTCTCTCCATTTTTTATATTTCAGATTTAAGCCTGGATCATTTTGAGTTAAAATTTGAGTATGATATGAGGTAAGACCTTTTTCTTTCTAGAGGCATCTAATTGTTCTTACTCTGTTTCTTCAATGGGTTTTCCTTTCATTACTCAATTGCTTTGGCACCTTTGCCAAAAATCAGTTGAAGATTTTTTTTATAGGTCTATTCTTGTGTCTTCTATTCTATTGAATTGATCCATGTGTCTGCATCTCCAACAGTTTCACAAACTCTTGGTTGTGTGACAATATAGCAGGTAAGCCAGTAATTCTCTGAGAGTTACTTTGTTAAAAGAAGGTTGTGCTCTATGTATTCAGATGCTGATTTCTGTGTCTTGAGATCTAGTTATAGCCCATACATGGGGATTGTCATGAATATGGCAGAATTCCCTGTATCAATGTGATGTAAAGAATAAAGAATGCTCCCCAATTATCTCTGATTGATTGGTAAAAGTCTGGACAGTTTTTTTTTTTTTAAAGATTTATTTTATTTATTATATGTAAATACACTGTAGCTGTCTTCAGAAACTCCAGAAGAGGGCGCCAGATCTCGTTACAGATGGTTGTGAGCCACCATGTGGATGCTGGGATTTGAACTTATCACCTTCGGAAGAGCAGTCGGGTGCTCTTACCCGCTGAGCTGAAGGGGTCTTCAACCCTATAGGTGGAAGAATAACATGAACTAACTAGTTCCCCCTGCGCTCATGTCTCTAGCTGCACATATGGAAGAAGATGGCCTAGTTGGCCATCATTGGGAGGAGAGGCCCCTTGGTCATACAGACTTTATATGCCCCAGTACAGGGGAACNAAAAAAAAAAAAGGCTGGACAGTTAATTACTGGTTAGAAGAGATAGGAAGTCTGGAATTTGATCTCAGCCAAGGGGCCTAAGGAGAAGAACCAAGAGAAGTTGATCACATGAAGAAGAGCCACATGGTTAGTGGAGGAAGAAGAAGGTTGACACGAGGTCAGGCATAAAGAGCAATCACCAAAGGAATTATTGATGAAGACATACAGCCACAGAAGAGTGATATAAGGAGAGGCTAAATATAAGTAACTTGGGGCATGTGGGTGGGAAGTAGCTAGATAGCTTAGAGAGATAGGCATATCTGGTTAGCCATTTTGCATAAAGCTTGTTGGATAAATCAATAGGTCTCTGAGTCAATTCCTTGGGAGCTAGATGGGTTAGAAAATAACTGCCACATTTAAATTTCTTCCAATATTACTCTTCTTTATCAGTATTGGTTTTGACTATCATAGAGCCTGAGATTTGTGGAGGATGTTTAAAAATATGCTCACACAATGGGCTAATAACATCTATAATAAATATTTCTAGCTTAATTTTTGGTATCCTGGATTAATATTAGAAGCTGTCTTCAATCATGGTATTTCTAAGGCTCAACTTCTAAACTTAGGAAAATTACCGTGTTAAAAAAAAAGTAAATCACAAATTAAAGAGTATACTTAAAAACAAAGTAATTTCATACACACACACACACACACACACACACACACACACACACACGGTACTTATTTATTCAAGTAAATACATGTGTTATTTACTTACTCAAATAAATTAAATTAATACAGTGACACAGTCTGGAGATTTTTTTCTGAATATTCTCAATGCTGTGTAAACCTTCCCAAACATGTCAATGCTCATGTATCTGCTTAGTGCTTGAACCACATTCACCATCTATATCCTTTCATTCTCCACTTTAATCTCAATATCTAGAGACGACATTCCAGACTTTCTTTTATTAGAGTGAGCCTCCCTCTCTCCTCGGTTATAGCAGCAGGCTTACATCCTATGTTACAAGCCAGAAGTATTTGACTTGTCCTTCATCGCGGTTCTTTCTAAACCTCATTACTCCTCCATTGCCTTGTAACATGTTCAAGTGTCCTTCTCTTTCCAAAAACTCCTTATGAATAAAAATTTCATCTCACTGGTCTCATGAAATTAACTCCCCCACATTTACATTTAGTCCAAATATTACTCATTCCTCAAATTATATTTTACTTTTATATATTTTATGTATATATTATAGCATGCTATTGTTGCTTTTAGTAGATTCTGAGGTCATCTAAGGAAGTATGTAAGTGTATCTGGGCTCTTCAAAAATTACCATAATGGTATGCATATTATATGTGCATATATACTATTTGGCAGAGAGAAATGAAATAATATTTAAATGCAAGATGGTGTCTGAACAAGATATACACTGACTGTTGTGCTTGGTGCAGTTGTTCCTGGCTAAAGGCTCCTGAATGCCCGCAATTAGCTTACTATCTACTTGCCAAACCATCTGCTATGGCTGTATCTGTTGCAGAGAGAAGAATTGTTTTCTAGTTGTTACAAAGTTGTAATAAGAATAAATAGTTGTACAGGTGGTAGCTAAGAGATGATCTAGTCTCTAAGTTTTCATCTATCTCTACAGTCCTGATGAGACAGATGGCTCTGATGTAGAAGTTGGTAGAATCTGAGTTGAGACTTAAAAGAATTGATATGTCAGTTCAGATGATTGGCTGAAAAAATGTGAAGTAAATAATTACAGGAGATCTTCCTTCTAAGCCCAGCAGAGGCTGCTGGGATCTCCTGAGTGCTCACCACTCTGCTGGACCTCGGGATTACCTGAGGATCACAGGTGAGTGGAACTCAACATCAGCTTCAGGTATCACAGAGGGTTTTGTGCCAGCAGGAACAGGAACAAAGGAACCCCACCTGACCAGAGGCTGGGCTCTATTTCAGCCAGGGCCACCCCTCCCCCGCCATCTTCCTTCTGAGCCCAGCAGAGGCTGTTTGGGGGCTTCAGAGTGCTCTCAACGCTGCAGGACCTAGGGCTTCAGGTTCACCTAGGGATCACGGGACCCCTAGCGCACCCAGGACCTCCTAATCACCTGAGAGCACAGGGGCTATAGATGCAACAGAGCTTCTTGGTCAGGGTCCCATCTGGCCTTCATCCTCAGCCAGGAGGGAGAGCTGAGACCCAGACCCCTCGGCACATTCCTTACCAGAAGAGAGTCGGCCTTCAGGAAGGGTTCTGACCCCATAACTCAGGAGGTGAATCAGAGCTCCAGACTGCTGGATATCTGCCCTGCAAGAGAAGAGCTTGCCTGCAGAGAGTGCTCTGAACACTGGAACTCAGGTGAGAGTTGGACTCCCAGGAGTGCTGACAGAGGCTAAAGAATCACACGAGGATCAAGCTCCAATCAGGGACAGTTTGAACATTAACATTAGAGATTTCCAGATGGCAAAAGGCAAAGATAAGAAACTTACTAACAGAAACCAAGAACACTGGGCATCATCAGAACCTAGTATGCCCACCACAATGAGTCCTGGACACCCCCAACACACCCAAAAAGCAAGACACGGATTTAATATCATATCTCATGATGGTGGTAGAAGATTTTAAGAAGGACACTAAAAACTCACTTAAAGAAATACAGGAGAACAGTGCTAAAGAGATAGAAGCCTTTAAAGAGGAAGTACAAAATCCCTCAAGGAATTACAAAAGAATACCGCTAAACAGGTAGAAGTCCTTAAAGAATTACAGGCAAACACTGCTAAACAGGCAGAAGAAACACAAAAATCCCTTAAAGAATTAAAGGAAAACACAACCAAACAGGCAATGGAATTGAACAAAACCATCCAAGATCTAAAAATGGAAGTAGAAACAATGAAGAAAACCCAAAGGGAGACAACTCTGGAGATAGAAACCCTAGGAAAGAAAACAGGAACCATAGATGTGCGCATCAGCAACAGAGTACAAGAGATGGAAGAGAGAATCTCTGGTGCAGAAGATTCCATAGGGAACATGGACACAATAATCAAAGAAAATGCAAAATGCAAAAAGATCCTAACTCAAAACATCCAGGAAATCCAGGACAAATGAGAAGACCAAACCTATGGATAGTAGGAGTAGATGAGAATGAAGATTTTCAAATTAAAGTGCCAGCAAATATCTTCAACAAAATTATAGAGGAAAATTACCCAAACCTAAAGAAAGAGATGCCCATGAACATACAAGAAGCCTACAGAACTCCAAATAGACTGGACAAGAAAAGAAATTTCTCCAGACACATAACAATAAGAACAACAAATGTAGTAAATAAAGACAGAATATTAAAAGCAGTAAGGAAAAAAAGGTCAAATAACATAAAGGCAGGCTTATTAGAATTACTCCAGTTTTCTCACCAGAGACTATGAAAGCCAGAAGATCCTGGACAGATGTTATACATCCACTAAGAAAACATAAATGCCAGCCCAAGCTACTATACCCAGCCAAACTCTCAATTACCATAGATGGAGAAACCAAAGTATTCCATGACAAAACCAAATTCACATAATATCTTTCCAGGAATCCAGCCCTTCAAAGGATAATAAAGGAAAAACACCAACATAATGATGGAAACTACACCCTAGAAAAAGCAAGAAAGTAATCCTTTAACAAAACTAAAAGAAGATAGCCACAAGACCAGATTCACAACTTTAAAAACAAAAAGACAGGAAGCAACAAATGGACTCAATCCCCCTCCTCCCCCCCCAAAAAAAGACATAGACTAACAGACTGGCTACAGGACCCAACATTTTGCTGCTTACAGGAAACCCACCTCAGGGATAAAGACAGACAATACCTCAGAATAAAAGGCTGGAAAACAATTTTTCAAGCAAATGGTCCAGAGAAACAAGCTGGAGTAGCCATTCTAATATCAAATAAAATTGACTTCCAAACCAAAGTTATCAAAAAAGACAAGGAGGGGCACTTCATATTCATCAAAGGTAAAATCTACCAAGATGAACTCTCAATTCTAAATATCTATGCTCCAAATGCAAGGGCAGCCACGTTCATTAAAGAAACTTTAGTAAAGGTCAAAGCACACATTCACCTCACACAATAATAGTGGGAGACTTCAACAATCCACTCTCACCAATGGACAGATCCCAGAAACAGAAACTAAACAGAGACACATGGTCACAAACAGAAGTTATGAAACAGATGGATTTAGTAGATATCTACAGAATATTTTATCCTAAAACAAAAGGATATACCTTCTTCTCAGCACCTCATGGTCCCTCCTCCAAAATTGACCATATAATTGGTCTCAAAGCAGACCTCAACAGATATAAAAATATTGAAATTATCCCATGCATTCTATCAGATCACTATGAACTAAGGCTGATCTTCAATAACAACATAAATAATTGAAAGCCAACATTCATGTGGAAACTGAACAACACTCTACTCAGTGATTCCTAGGACAAGGAAGAAATAAAGAAATTAAAGACTTTTTAGAGTTTAATGAAAATGAAACCACAACATATCCAAACTTATGGAACACAATGAAAGCAATTCTAAGAGGAAAACTTATAGCCCTGAGTGCCTCCAAAAAGAAACTAGAGAGAGCATACACTAGTAGTTTGACAGCACACCTAGAAGCTCTAGAAAGAACGGAAGCAAATTCACCCAAGAGGAGTAGAAGACAGGAAATATTCAAACTTAGGGCTGAAATCAACCACGTAGAAACAAAAAGAACTATTCGAAGAATCAACCAAACCAGGAACTGGTATTTTGAGAAAATCAACAAGATAGATAAACCCTTAGCCAGACTAACTAAAGGGCAGAGGGACAGTATCCTAATTAACAGAACTCCTAAACCTGATAAACAGCTTCAGTGCAGTAGCTGGACATAAAGTTAACTCAAACAAATCAGTGGCCTTTCTATACACAATGAATAAATAGGATGAGAAAGAAATTAGGGAAGCAACACCCTTCACAATAGTCACAAATAATATAAAATACCTTGGTGTGACTTTAACTAAGGAAGTGAAAAATCTGCATGACCAGAATTTCAAGTCTCTGAAGAAAGAAACTGAAGAAGATCTCAGGAGATGGAAAGATCTCCCAAGCTCATGGATTGGCAGGATTAATATAGTCAAAATGGCTATCCTGCTGAAAGCAATCTACAGATTCAATGCAATCCCCATCAAAATTACAACCCAATTCTTCACTGACTTAGAATGGGCAATTTGCAAATTCATGTGGAATAATAAAAAACCTAGGATAGCAAAAACTATTCTCAACAATAAAAGAACCTCTGCTGGAATCACCATCCCTGACCTCAAGTTGTACTACAGAGCAATCATGATAAAAAAACTGCATGGTACTGGTACAGTGACAGGCACTTAGATCAATGAAATGGAATTGAAGATCCTGAAATGAATCCACACATCTATGGTCACTTGATTTTTGACAAGGGAGCTAAAACCATTCAGTGGAAAAAAAAGACAGCATTTTCAACAAATGGTGCTGGCACAACTGGTGATTATCATGTAGAAGAATGGGAATAGATCATTCTTATCTTCTTGTACATAGCTCAAGTCTAAGAGGATCAAAGACCTCCACATAAAACCAGAGACACTGAAATTTATAGAGGAGAAAGTGTGGAAAAGCCTTCAAGATATGGGCACAGGGGAAAAATTCCTAAACAGAACAGCAATGGCTTATGCTGTAAGATCAAGATTTGACAAATGGGACCTCATTGAATTGCAAAGCTTCTATAAGGCAAAAGACACTGTCAATAAGACAAAAAGGCTACCAACATATTGGGAAAGGATTTTTTACCAATCCTAAATCTGATAGGGGACTAATTTCTAACATATTCAAAGAGCTCAAGAAACTGGACTCCAGAAATTCAAATAACCCCATTGAAAATTGGGGTACAGACATCCAGGAACTGAACCCACACAAAAAGACTCCAGAAATTCAAATAACCCCATTATAAATGGGGTATAGAGCTAAACAATAATTCTCAACTGAGGAATACCAAATGGCTGAGAAGCACCTGAAAAAATGTTCAACATCCTTAATCATCAGGGAAATGCAAATCAAAACAACACTGAGATTCCACCTCACTCCAGTCAGAATGGCTAAGATCAAATTTCAGGCAACAGCAGATGCTGGCTAGGATGTGGAGAAAGAGTATAATGAACACATGAGGATTTAGAGGCTATGAGCATGTGTAGTCACGCAGAGACATTCCTATTTTCTCAGTAACAAAGTCCCTATATATGTACAACAATGCATTCCATCTTGAGCATCATGAGTGTTCTTGGGATGTCAGAACAGAAGATTTTAGACTTTAGAATCCTTCAAAAAAATTTCTCATCAGCAACTATCCACAGATAAAACCACCTTGTGTAGCCTCTAAGAAGCCCAAGCTACCAACACGGTCAGTTTAACAGAATATCAATCTCATAAGGATTATATAAAAGGTGAGAGAAATTGCCCTCTTTTAAACATGCTTTCCTCTTCAGCTTGGCACAATCCTACACACAAAGTTCCCAGGGGACCAGGGGACCAGGGTTCCTACAGATCCAGAGACCTGAGGTCAGTAGGTTACTTACCTCACAATCTAGATGCTTCTCAGGAAGCTCACTTCTGTCCTGAAACCTCCAGAATTCAGACCTGCCCCCATTGAGGCAGGGCTTCCAGGCCACTTCCAGCTAGGCTTGGCTCCTTTTTTTTTTTTTTAGAGAGTTTCTTCATTTACATTTCAAGTGTTATCCAAAAGTCCCCTATATGCTCCCCTACCCTCCCTCTCCCACTACTTGGCCCTGGCCTTCCCCTGTACTGGGGCATATAAACATTGCTAGACCAAGGGCCTTTCTTCCCAAATAATGGCCAACTAGGCCGTCTGCTAGTACATATACAGCTAGAGACATGAGCTCTGGGGGTTCTGATTAGTTCATACTGTTGTTCTATCTATAGGGTTGCAGGCCCCTACAACTCTTGGGTACTTTCTCTATCTCCTACATTGGGAACCCTGTGTAGGAGCCAAGCCTAGCTGGAAGTGGCCTGGAAGCCCTGCCTCAATTATAGATGATTGTGAGCATCCATTTCTGCATTTGCCAGGAACTGTCAAAGCTTCCCAGGAGACAGCTATATCACGGTCCTTTCGGCAATGTCCTGCTGGTGTATGCAGTAGTGTCTGCGTTTGGTGGCTGATTATGTGATGGACCACCCGGGTGGGGCACTCTCTGGATGACCCATCCTTTCATTTTAGCTCCAAGCTTTGTCTCTGCACATCCTTCCATGTATATTTTAATCTTTATTCTAGGGAGGAGTGAAGTATCCACGCGTTGGTCTTTCTTGATTTTCTTATGTTTTGGAACTTGTATCTTGGGTATTCTAGATTTCTGGGCTAATATCCGCTTATCAGTGAGTGCATATTAAGTGACTTCTTTTGTGATTGGGTTACCTCACTCAGGATGATATCCTCCAGATACATCCATTTACTCAAGAACTTCATAAATTCATTGTTTTTAATAGCTGAGTAGTACTCCATTGTGTAAATGTACCACATTTTCTGTATCCATTCCTCTGTTGAGGGACATCACTGGACATAGTACTACCAGAAGACCCAGCTCCTTTTCTTATGCAACTACCTTGGCCTGCCTCCTACGCTGTTGCTGCCCTGCCCAGAACTGCCCGGGACTTCCCAGGAAGAAGGCCTCCTACATGGAGGCTCTAGGCGGCTCCACGTGCTCACCAACATGGAGCCAGGAGCCCTGGGAATGGGATGGCAGGGTCTACCCCTTTTCCACTCTCTTTTAACCAAGAAAGATTTTTAAATAAAGACGCAGACATGTTTTGACCATTAAGACTCAGTGTCTTATTTTTTCTCTTCCAGCTAGTCCTAGTGATCCGCCTCCCAGGGAAACCAGGTTATGTGGGGGACCGTGGATCAGACCCCAACACTGTCCCACCTCAAGGGAAATATAGGGTATTGTAGATCACCCTGGGGTCAGACAGAAACAAAGGAAACACACCACAGCCCTCAATGAAAAGCATACAGTTCTTGGGACAGCTCTATCTACATTATAGTTGTAGCTGAACAGAGTTGGAACCAAACAGCATAGCCTACCCATGAGGGACTCATAAAAGGTTTTACATGATCTGGAACTCTAAGTAACTGCCTTCCAAGAACAGCCTCTACTGAAAACCCTCATATTCCAGAGAGCAATATAGTCACCATTGCACATTTGACACAGATCACATGCTTATTCAACCATACCTAGGACTTTAACATTGCTCAGCTCAGACTCAAACCCTAACCAAAGGCCCCACATAAACAGATCCAAATGGACTGTGTGCTTCCACAGAGGAGAGATGCTAAACTAATCTACTAAGCTACATACCATCTAGCCTCAGGGTTTCTTCTCCAACCCGGTTCGATTGTTAAAGTCACTAGTGATGCCATCTGGTCAGAGAGTACATCCTGGAGCTCTGTTGATGCTGATCAGAGTTCACTGTCTGCTGCCTAGAAGCTCAGCATGATTGCATAGTTAGTTCATCTCAGGGTCTCTCCATGTAATAGCACCTAGCCAGATGTCTCACCCAAACTCAGCAAAGCCATTTACATTCATTTGGAAGCATAAGAGGATAGGAATATGATAACTCCTAAAATATGAATACTCTGAGAACTTATTGGTATCTTTCCTATTAGCCTTTTTCTTCAATGTTCATAAGTTTGCTTAATGGAAGTCATATTCATTATACTCCTTATTATTTTATTGCTAGTGTTAATTAGTAAACAAGAAATAATATCAAGAAGAGTGGTTTAGGGAGGATGATGAATTTACTATGTTGGCATTAAATTTGAGGAAGTTGAGGTTACTCTGTAGATTATAGATTTTTTTCAAGATCACTCAGTAACAGAAAAAATAAAAATTAAATCAATTGAAAGTCTGTGCATGGAAAATACACGGAAAGTTCATGCATGGAATACAGAGAGGAAGTATCAAAAATATTTTAACAACTGTGCATCTCTGGATATTATATGCAGGAAGAAACAGTAAAACCAAGTTACTTAATAATGAAGGAGATACAGTAAGTTGACTTCTGTCTGGAAAAATGATGATGGAAAATAACTATGATAGAAATCTATATGAAGCAGACAGAAATGGAATGAGTGGCCATTAGGGAACAGTCAGCAAACTAGAAATAAAACACAGAGGCTGATAATGATGAAAAAGGAGTTTAGGTTAACAGATCAAACAGAAAGTACTATGATTTACCATGTCCCCCACAGAGAACACCCTGGGAAGGCGAAGCTCCTATGCTCAACTGAGCCCAGGAGCCAGCAAAAGCATAAACCAAGTAAATCATCAACTGTAGCTCAGAGCAAAAATCCAGGGCTCTGGCTGAGGCACACAATTATGAGAGCCTTGAGCAAGGCACAAAATGAGACATCAGAGCCAGTGGGGAAATCAGTATGGATTTCACAGAGGCAGAGTAAAGTAAGCTTTGAAGGATGAATCATGCTTGTCTATGTGTAGAGCAAAAGAAAGAAAACTCAACCAAAACTCAAACCGGAAAACCTTAGAAATGGCTGAGGATAAAACGCTGCAGGATGCTCAGGAGGGAGTGTGTTCAAAAAGCAGCAAGCTAAGAGGATAAGATCAAATAATAGGAAAAAGAAGAAGAATGGATAGTTAAAAATCTATTTTTAGCCATTTGGCTAGCCTTGTGGCACAAGTAGCCTCAGCTACGCAGAAGGTCCAGGAGGATATTCATGAGCTCAAGACCCAACCAGACCCCACAATAAATTTAAGGTGGGCCTGAGCACCTTATTGTGGTCTCAACAAAAATAGCTAGCTAGATGAGAGAGCGAGCGAGCGAGCGAGCGAGCGAGAGAGAGAGAGAGAGAGAGGGCGAGAGAGAGAGAGAGAGCATATAATTTCTAAAACCTGTGCTTGGTCCAGTTAAGCTCTGGGACCATCAGCCTTCCTGGTGTCACTGTGTTCCCATGCTAGCTCTCCCAGTCTCCACTTGTTGCTGGCCGTAGTTCCCACGACTGGCTTGCTAACCCATTTTTCCTGAAAACAGCGGAGCTAGCACTTGAGCCCCACAAGCCATCCACCCCCAACCACTCAGGTCTCACTCAGCTCCCTTTATCCCCGGGAAAGAAAAACACTAACGACTTATATATTTATACCAGTCAGATTTGTGTCAGTAAATCTCCAACCCCAATATGCCCATGTAAAGACTACACAACTCATTTATAATATTTATAAGCTGCATGCCGAGTGGGCATCTATACCATTACACCACTCTATTGCCCACCTATGAGATCCTTAGCTACTTGTGACTCCTCCAGGTCACGGGGGTCTGCTATATCTTCCACCTCCTCTTACTCCATTTTCTTCTCTCATCCTTCTGTCTCATGTTCCTTTTCTTTCCTTCTCTAAAACTTCCAGCCCTGCTCTTCCCTTCCACTGCCCAATCACAGGCTCTAGCCTTTATTTGACTAGTTAAATTGGGGAGCAGATTCACATGGAAGCACCTGAGTTAAGTGATCCATTCTTCATTGGGGCAGGATTAGCATCAAAATACAAACAGCACCAAGGCAAACCACAACACTGATAGATGATAGATAGATAAATAGATAGATAGATAGATAGATAGATAGATAGGATAGATAAATAGAGATGATAGATGATAGATAGATAGATAGATAGATAGATAGATAGATAGATAGATAGATAGATAGATAGATAGAGATAGGTAAATAGAAAAAAGGGCGGATGGTGCTCATATTGTAGCTTACTGATAGAAATTTATGGAGTATGAAGCGAGATAAGCTCATGAAAATTTTGAATCAATGCATATGTCTTTTAAATATTTTTACATTTATTCTGTTTTCAAATAAATAAATATATATGTAAATACTGTAACATAAATAAATATGACATCATAGCATTTTATACTCAAGTATACTTACCTAATCACAAATAATTGTGAACATATTGCTTATCCATTTTAACAATAGTTCTAAAGACTAATAGCATTTTATACTTTAGCATTTTCACAAATATAAATACATTTCCAGAATAGGAACAATTTGAAAAAGCCACAGTGTTCCTTAGCGCTTCACTGGATATGGTAATTAACACATCAGTAAATTACCTGTAGAATTTTATTTTTCTGGATTGGAAAATAAGACCATCTCACTCAGGGTAGGAGACAAGGTTCACAATTTTCAGGAAAAAACAAAAATAAAAACAAACCAAAAAACCTGAAGCCTCCTGCTTTTCCCAGCAAGGAGGAAAATGTATGCCAATGACATCATTGATTNTTTTTACATTTATTATTTATTCATTTTTTATTTACTCTGTGCTTGTGTGCGAGTGTTTGTATGAGTATGTGAGTGTGTTCAGTAGAGCACATGTTGAGAGTCAGAAGGCAACTTGCAGGAGTCTCTTTTCTTCTCCTACCATGTAGGTGTGTGGGACTGCTCTCAGGTAGTCAGGCTTAGTGGAACGGGCTTTTACTTCTTGAACCATTTTTGATGGCCCTTAAAGTAATTTTATTGGTGAAAAGATAACCAAAATGAAAGAAAGATATATGCCATATAGAAGCCTATTATCTCTCTCTCTCTCTCTCTCACACACACACACACACACACACACACACACACACACACACACACACAATGTGAGAATGTGACTCTGTGCCAAAGACAAAAATATAAGTAAATAAATTTAGATGCCATACCTGTACTTCTTTAATTAGATTATCACCAGTGTCTTTGGGATATGAAATTATTAACCCAGTTTCTGAGTGATCACTCTTTGAAATAATTTGGATCTAACAGTCATTTGTCTTCAAATAATATCTATTAATCATATGAACTAACAACTGGGAAAGTGATTCAAATAAGTATAAAATGTATATAACGATAAAGATCTATACAGATAAAGTTCTAACAAAATTTAACATCATTCAATTTCTAGTTTTAGAAACTCTACTCAAGAAATCACCACTCATAACCAGACAAATCAGAAGTAACTGCCACCATAAGACAGAATAAATGCCTTGAAAAAATATTCTTAATTTTAATGTTTCAATATTATACCACGAACCCTGAACAAAAAGAAAGTTAAACAGACATGAATTCTGTCCATGTAAAGTTTACAGTCTGCTGAAAGATTCCAGTATAAAAACGAGGTAGGTCTACTACCATATTTTAAATAATAAATAATGTTGAGCATTTTTTCAAATTAACACAATTTAGAGAAGAAACAGCATAATTATAACAGGAAAAAAAAAACTAAATTCACTTCTATCTTGGCTGTGACAAGGTATCTAAACAAATATGTTGATGTCGATTTGAAGATGGTGCAATTATAGACTACCATTTTCCCAATTATTGTCACTTTATGTATGCGACAAATATCTTACAAAGTCTAATTACAATATATTCAGTGACATTTGTAAACCAAAATCTGTGTTTTAAGATGTCAATTAATTTCAATAATAAATATCGGGCACTCATAAATCTCTCTGAGAATTCCATGTCATTTAAAACATATTATAAAATATAATATTACTGTTTATTCTCAACTGAACACTAGCAAATTATATTCAATATTTAAAGATCATCAATTACAAAAATTATCTCTTTAAAATAGTTGCTATGTACCTGCTCTCTATAATATTTTAATGAGTTCCTGTACAGTTTAGTTCATGTATTTGTGTCTAAAGAGTATCTATCAGTGAACAGCTCAATGCTAGAGCTGTCTATGATGTGTGACAACCTGAGTAGAGATTTCTGTCACTGGAAATAAAGAGGGGATCTCTTGCAATTAAACAAAAAAGGTGCACACAGACACTAGCTAATGAAATGGAGATAAGAGAATTTAAAAGTGATAAATGTGTTTCAAAGAGGTAGCTCAACAAAACTGAAACCATTAGGACACCTTCAGAAGTCAGTCACACTTCCCTGGCACTGTTCTAAATAGTTCTTGATGCGTCAAAGAAAACAAAATTATCTCTTACTGGAACAAAGGTGTTGATCCCAAAGATGGCTGAGAAGAACGTTTTTGGATGGTAAGTCTGGCATGAAATCCAGAGAATTGGGTATAAGTGTGGGCGACAGACTGGATCTGCTATGTGAAGGGATTTTTCTTGTGAATGAGGTGAATGAGGAAGAGGATTTCATGGAACAACAGTAGTCTATATTCAGATATGACTCTCCTGCTGTGACAGCTACTCTGTAGTTAGCTCTGTCCTCACTTCCATTGCATAAGCAGCTGACCAACAGGGCACTCATCATTACAAATAAGTGAATATGTCAAGATAGCCTTTTTATGCTATACAAAGCTATTTCAACTGAAATTGTCAACCTGAACTATAAAAATATTGAATATTCACTAGAAAAAATATTGCCTATGTATTTGAAAAGTATATTGCCACTAATTGGTAATACACGATGAACTACTTTCCTATACAATCCAAGAGCACAATACAGCAATACAAATTTTTGGAAATGACATGTAATTGCCTAAGTTATGATTAGTATTTTGTTTGTTCACTTGGCTTTTTAAGCTATTCTGTGTTGTTTGAGAAGAGATTACATCGTTCAAATGGAGTCACAAACTGCAAAAATGCCAAGCAGCAAACTTGCCAATCAGATGCATTACATAAGTTACTCTGTGCATGAACTTCAATCAGATGTATTACATGAGTTACTCTGCACGTGGTCTTTTACTTTTTTGCTGTTTGATTTGAACTGAGAGTGATATGTTTAGAAATCTCAACAGTAGATTGTCTTGGTTTTGCAGCTGACACAACTTTTCCTTTATAGTTAGCAGTGGCAATATTTTATGTAGCTATAACCACAGCTTTTATATCCTTATGGTAAATCATAGACTTTGACATGAATGGCCTATCTGTGTTTTCTATTCTTCGTCTCTCATTGATAGGCAGATGTCCTATGCATTTGCCACACAAAGCATCTTGCAAATTTTTCATTAAGGTGTTATGATTAGCATTTTCTTATCTCTATGCTAAGTGAGCCATTTGGCACTTTTAAAATTTTGTCTTACACTATGTATGTATGTATGTATGTATGTATGTATGTATGTATGTATATGTGAATGCACACATATGCATGTGTTTATGTGGTTTGACCTGTTTGTCAAAACATTCATCAGGATTATTCCCATCATCTTTTTCTTATACCATGTAACATTTTCATTGTAGAATCAAAAGTATAGAGATAATATTGTTTATGATTTTGTCCTTATATTAAGTAGCCCAAGTTCTGTTGCTACAGGAAACACATTAAGTTGAACACACTATACACTAGATTCTTTAAGTTCTGAAGGTTAAGTAATTTAGCAGACACTGGTATTGGCTCATCTGCTATGAAGATCTCATAGCAGTGGATCATGGTACGTACACATGCAAGAGGGAGCTATTACACAGCAGAACAGAATTTCAGAGACATGGTAAGCTCTTTCATGGTTATAAAACCCTCCAGAGGGTGTGGTGGCGCATGCCTTTAATCCCAGCACTCGGGAGGCAGAGGCAGGTGGATTTCTGAGTTCGAGGCCAGCCTCGTCTACAGAGTGAGTTCCAGGACAGCCAGGGCTAAAACCCTCCAGAATCTCCGAAGAACTACTTAATTCCTACAACTGATGACACCCTGTTGACATATCTGCTTCCCAGCAGACCTTATCTCCCAGATTTTACACACCACTGCCCTCTCTAGTACTTCCATATTGAGAGACAAATTTCCAACACTTGACCTCTGGAGGGACACTTTCAAAGCACATTCAAACTACAATCCTTGTCTGAACTTTAAGTTATGAAAGGCTAATGAAGTAATGCATTTTTTAAAAATCTCTGTGCCCCAAGGTTCTGGGAAATGGCAAATGCTCAGTGAGTGTTTAGGAGGCATAATGGGCTTAAAGCTATATTTCCTTCAATGTACATGAAAATGTTTTATTTACTGTGAAGACCACAGCTTAAAGCCAAGATCTAGAAAAAAATCAACTGACATCAGGATGAAAACTAAAATCCTAGTGCCAGGTATAGCATATGGGTAAGTGAAGTGGTACTTAAGCGGTTACCTAGGCTAGTCAAGTCCAGAGAAGACAGTGAGAACATACAGACTCATCTAAGACTTAAAGATTCACACTCTCTGGTTCATATACTCCCTTTTAATTGTTCAGCAAATGAGAACTTTGATATAGGGATTTTGTAGCCAAAATTGAGACCACTTTCAGATAACTTTTAGCCATCTTAGTAAGTCTGACTTAATCATATTTGCCCATAGAGGGAGCTAAGCTCTTCCTGTAAAATGAGATTTAATGTATGATAGGTTTTCAATATTGAGATTTTTCTCTTTTACCTTAAAAAGTTTTGAGATTATAATATAATTACAACATTTATTCCTTTCTTTTTGTCCTTCCAAACCCTCTTATTTACCTCTCCCTGTTCTTTCTTGAATATTTGGCCTTTTCATTAATTGTTATTACATTATGTATTTGTATGCATATACACATGTATTCCTAAGTATAATTCACTGAGTCTATATAATATTACTTGTATGTATATTTTCAAGGTTGATAATTTGGTATTGAATAACCAGTTGTTATGTGCTGTCCTGGAGAAAACTATTTCTCCTACCTCCAGCCTTAATTAGTTGTCTATAGTTCTTTGTGTTGGGTTGAAGCTTCTTGAGCCTTTTCATATCCACTTTGTGATGTCTATTGGTGTTAACGGTTCATCTCAGTTTATACAGTCATGTTCGTGAAACTTTATGGGTGAGACTTCTGACATTACTTGGAGATACAATCTCCCAGAAACTCCCTGATTTTTCTGCCTCTTATGTTCTTTCTGCCCTCTCTTCTGAAATGTTCCCTGAGCCTTAGGTGTAGAAGTATTTTGTATATGTGCCTTGTGGGTCTTGGGTATTTTTGTATTAGCGTAATCACATCCTATATGAACCTTGATTTTGGCCACATGAAGAGAAAGGTCTAGTTGAACTATATCCATATTAATCACTTTAGGAATATGAGCTTGCAATTAGGCATGATTTTAAGCATTGTAACTAAACCCAAGGTACACCAAATTTAAGGTATTGTGCATTAAATTTATGACAATACACCATGCAATTACAGAGAATTATACAACAGATTATTTATGTACTCTAACACATGCCTGTTATAATTAGACAGGATTATTGCAATAACCAAGGTTGGTAATTAGCTTCTAGCTTTTAGATCTTTACCATTTACTTCTGGACCACATATAGGAGAGTAGGACTGACTTTAGAAAATCTCCCAAAGACTAAATCCTTCCTTTGAAACCCAGTATTAAGTTCCACAATCTAACAGTCTTTTAGCATTTACTTTTCATTTTTAATCATATGAATGTGTATGTTTTTGTGTGGGTTTGTGTCAGTGAGGATTGAGGGTATGCACAAGTGAGTGCAGATTCTCAAGGAACCCAGAAGGGCCAGTGGGTCACCTTGAGCTGGAGTTACAGGCAGTCATAAGCTGCCCAGTGTGGTTGTTGAGACCAAATTTAGGGTTTTCTACAAGAGGAGTATGTATCCTTAAATTTTGAGTCATCTCTCGAGCCCCCAGAATATAGTCTTCTACTGTAGGAGATAATACCATAGCTCCTGTCATCTGTAAGTGAGGTGGAAAGCACCTAATTTGCTTTGAAATCCCACTCTATCTTTCTGTTGCTGAAGGATATTTAGACTAAGTTTCTATATCTTTGACTGTAAACTCGGGACTCAAGCAACTCTTGCATAAGTTATTTTGATGATTAAATGAGATGAAGCATTAAGCTTTTTGTTCTCTTTCTAGAATATAACAAACACTCATAAGTATTAACTAGTATGAATTCATTCTCCCAGAGAAATTATTTCCCTTTTAAAATATTCTTTCTTGGCTTAAAAACCCATATGTCTGCATATAAGAGCCAAGAATAAATATTTCTGTGTTTAATAATAAGGCACAAAACTTAAAAAAATAATGTCAATCTATAAATGTTAGAATATAAATGGAAATAAACAGCTATCTTACCACAACAGCAGGTGATTTACATAATCAGAGTTAAATATCTGGGATGATGTCCATCCTACCAATACATTTTATAATATGCTGTTGATACTTTAATTGAAGCACCTGCTCATGAGTTTGGAAAAGGAAAGCTTTGTTTATTTATGGTTTCTCATTAGTTTGAGTGAAAAAACATTCCCATATTGGTACTCATCATATAGTCTACACTTTTGTGATGTTCCTAGAACATTTTTCTCATTTAAAGTCCAATACCAAAAAACCAAAACAAAACACAACAAAAAACTAACTGAAAACTTAAATCAAGCACCCTATTAGCATGGTTAATATATGTGAAGTATTGAAATGAAAAGTAACTGTGCAACTCTGAAATTCAGAACAGTGATAGAAAGAGAATAATTATAAAGTCATCAAAATAATTACTAGAAGAATGATTTCTAAAGAGGAGAACTAAGTAAGCTTGAATGAAAAGGAAAGAAAACACCGATGGACACTACTCATCAGATAAACCAAGACCCTTGAACACTAAGCAGAGATGGAGAGTGAGGAAGAATAGGAACTAAAACTCCTCCTTTCTCTTACTTCATAATCAATGAGTTAGGAAATCCAGTCCTCTAGCTTCACGATTTTGAAATCAGGTGTGAAATAAAAGTAGCATAAATCTTTTCAATTAGACAAATTTGAATTTGAGTCTCCATTCTGTGATGTGTGACCAGTGTGAGCACAAGGAAGCCCTAGTCGCTTGTGGGTGGCAGAGTGATGGGTGTTTGTTTATGAGCACTGTTTACTCATCTGAAGTTGAGGTAGAAGAGTATAAAGTCCCCTTTGCTTACTTAAGAAGACCATGCCTCTGCCTGTAGACATTTTTAAAGATAAATAAATAAATAAATAAATAAATAAATAAAAAAATAAAAAAATAAAAAGCAGAACCCCAGCAGGTCTCATAAAAGTCAGGTAGTTCAGGTGACAGCATGGACACACTGGTGGAAACTTAAAAACAAAACTATTTAGAAATGAGTCAAGGTTACAATAAAATACAGTTCTTTAGATGGAACTTGCCTATTTATTTCTTTTTTTTTTCTTTTTTACATTTTTTATTAGATATTTTCTTCATTGACATTTCAAATGCTATCCTGAAAGTCCCCAATACACTCCCCCCACCCCCCGCACTGCTTCCCAACCCACCTACTCCTGCTTCCTCGCCCTGGCATTACCCTGTACTGGGGCATATAATCTTCAAAAGACCAAGGGCCTCTCGTCCCATTAATGGCTGACAAGGCCATCTTCTGCTACATATGCAACTAGAGACACAAGCTCTGGGAGTACTGGTTAGTTCATATTGTTGTTCTACCTATAGGGTTGCAGACCCCTTTAGCTCCTTCGGTACTTTCTCTAGCTCCTCCATTGGGGGCCCTGTGTTCCATCCAATAAATGAATGTGAGCATTCACTTCTGTATTTGCCAGGTACTGGCATAACCTCACAAGAGATAGCTATATCAGGGTCCTTTCAGCAAAATCTTGCTGGCATATGCAATAGTGTCTGGGTTTGGTGGTTGTTTATGGGATGGATCCCCAAGTCTATTTATTTCTCTTAATAACTGCATATTTTATTTCCCATTTTGTGGTGCACAGAGATGGATGCTGACATATGAGGGTGTGGTTATGTATCAGAACATGTTAAAAGAACATATATTATGAAGAGGTTGCATCAAAATCATCAATTGTGTCCTGATTGAAAATTAAATAAAATACAATTAATTAACTTAATCAAATGAAACATAAAAGGTGATTAAATCTTGTTGTAAACCACAATTCTAGTATGGATTGCTTCCTAATAATAAATAGTGATAACTGGCTATCTCTAAAGACTAAAAACTTTATCTTCTAAAGAACTTTAAAAACAACAACAATTACAACAATCCCATAGTATTCAAGGTAGTAGCTTTAACTCCTCATCTAGGGCCAATATCCAAAATATATGAGGAACCTAAGACACTAGACATCTACAAACCAAACAACCCAATTAACAATAGGATACATATTTAAACAGAGAATTCTCAATAGAGGAATCTCAACTAGCTGAGAAGCAGTTAAAGAAATGTTCAGCATGTTTAGCCATCAGGGAAAATCAAAACTTGAGATTCCATCTTATACCTGTCAGATTGGCTAAGATCAATAACATGTGAATGTGACAGCTCATTCTGGTGAGTATTAGGAGCAGGGGAACACTCTTTTATTACTGATGGGAGTCCAAACTTGTACAGCTAGCACTGAAACCAATATGGCATTTTCTCAGAAAATTTGGACTCAATCTACCTGAAGACCCAACTATACCATTCTTGGACTTTTACCCAAAAGACACTCCGTACTACCACCAAGACACTTACTCAGTTATGTTCATAGCAGCTCATTAACAGTAGCCAGAAATTAGAAACAACCGACATTTCCTCAACCAAAGAACGGATAAAAATATTGTGGTATATTTAGACAATGGCCTCAGCTATTAGAAATGAATTTGAAGGCAAATGGATAAAACTAGGATAAGTCATCCAGAGTGAGGCAATCCAGACTCAGAAAGACAAACATGGTATGCTCTCATATATGTTGATATTACTTATCTAAAAGATAATCATATTACAATCTGGTGACCCCAGGGAAATTCAATAATAAGGACAGGTCTAGGGGTGATGCATGAATCTTTCTAGGTAGGAAAAATAGAATAAGTTCTGTGGGATGACTAGGAGTGAGTGTACATGGGAACATGTGATCAGCTCAGGGATGGAGGAATGAATGGAAGAAGAGAGTACCAGGAAAGTCAACTGCAATTATCAGGGGGTAATGTAAAAACCTAGTCAATGGAAACTTTCAGGAACCTATGAGGGTGACTTGACCAAGGACTCCTAGTAATAAAGGATACGAAGCTTGAATTGGCTATCTTCTGTAACCAAGCCAAGCTTCCAGTCAGGGTATTGGTTACCAACCCAGCCATAAAACCTTCAATCCACAATCTGTCCTACTTTCAAGATGTTCTGTTGCAGTGGTGTCCCAGAGTTTGTGGGAGTGACCAACTAATGACTGGTCTAACGAGACACAAACCACTACCCGACATTACATGGATGGCTAGGAACTAGAAGCTGAATGTCTCAGTGACCTATGGTAGAATCAAATACAACTGACCAGCAACACAACAAAAATGTCAATATCATTATTCCTAATGATATTCTGCTATACTCATAGATCAGTGCCTAACCCAATCATCAAGAAAGAGGCTTTCTCCTGCAGCTAATAGGAGCAAATGCAGATACCCACAGGCAAACATAGGCAGAGCTCATGGAGGCCTGCAGAATAGTGGGAGAAAGGACCATAGATGCCAGAGGGATTGAGATCATGACACACATAATTAAATAAACAGAGTTCGAAAGGGTTCACAGAGACCTAAGCAACAACCACAGAGCCTGCATGAGTCTGTGATAGGCCCTCTGTATATATGTTTTAGTTGTTGTGCTTGACTTTTTTTTTGTACCCCAAACAGTGGGACTCGGTGTGTCTGTCTCCTTCACCTGTATATGGAACCCTTCCTACTGAATAATGCCTCATCTGGCCTTGATATGAGCTTCATGCTTTGACTTATTGCATCTTCTTATGCTATGTTCAGTGGCTATCTCTGGGGGGAACCAATGGAGGAGCAATTACTTGGGGAAGAGAGAAGCTAGAAGAGGGGACAGTGGGATACTGCAGGTGGTATGTATTATATGAAAGAAGAATAAAGAAGAAAAAAGAAAAACAACTCAGTAAAACAATATCAAAATAAATACATTATTAGAATGCATGCAAACTATGACTTCCTTGTAGCCTCACATCCATGCATGAATAAAATATCTAAGTCTTCAATGCATCGCATGACACAGAAATTCTTCAAACACAGCAAGAGCCAAAATCCACAGGATAATTTTGATTAATGCTACTTTTGAATGTTGTTTCTTGACAATTTGCTTGACATAGCAAACAGCACCTCTTTAATGTTAAAAGATTAGTTGACTGAAATTATGAGAGTCACCAAAAAATTGAAACTAGAGTTATATAATTATGGTTGTCCTGGTTATAATATAAAACATTCAAAAACTTGCAAGACTATCTTGTCTCATTCACACCAGGGGATAATTTAATGATATGATATGCTCTTACTAAGGGCATTAACTAATGTCAGTGAAGACTGTGGGTTTGTCCTCTGAGAAGACAATTACAACGTTTAAAGCTGTGAATGGTTCACTCATGTTTTAATACAAAGGGTTTAACATAACAAAATCATTTTGTAAAGAAACTATTATTTTGCATTTCAAAGCTTCATGCATTTTAGAAAATGAAGTTAAAATAATCATTATCAATGGTAAACCTGACTTGGGGGAGAAATGAAAGACATATGTTCTCGAATAATTCTCTCTCTTGAATTTGGAATCATATAAATACAAAGTCCAAATAATAAAATCACTATATTGTATTTGAATTAATTTAAAAAGTACTACTCTATTTAGGCTAGCTT
>CACVCL010030657.1:0-44350 GCA_902729485.2 Mus minutoides
TGTGTGTGTGTGTGTGTGTGTATGTGTGTGTCTGTGTCTGTGTGTCTGTGTCTGTGTGTCTGTGTGTCTGTGTCTGTGTGTCTGTGTCTGTGTCTGTGTGTCTGTATGTGTGTGTCTGTGTGTGTGTGTGTGTGTGTGTCTGTGTCTGTGTCTGTGTGTCTGTGTATGTATGTGTGTGTCTGTGTGTCTGTGTATGTGTGTCTGTGTCTGTGTGTGTGTGTGTGTGTCTGTGTGTCTGTGTGTCTGTGTCTGTGTGAAGGAACTCAGGGACTTGCAGGTAAGGTGCAGGCATCTTAGGAAGCAGACTATTTGGTGCTAACCCTAATCCACACTGTTCACTTGCATGAGCTCCTTCCAGCTCCAACACACAAACATCTGATAAATTCTATATAGGACATAAGATGATCTAGTAAGGATTCCAATCAGTGACCAAATGGACAATGTGATAGTCACACATTCTGTTGCTGTGATAAAATATCGATTATATACAGCATGATGAAGGAAAAATTTGTTTTGGCTCAAAATCTCAGACATTTTAATTTATCATGGTTGGAAGAGGAGTGCTTGGTAGAGGAACAACTCATGTCATAGAGACCTGGAAGCAAAGCAAGAATGCCTGTGTTGAACAGAACTACCATTTCCTCCTCCCCCACCCCAGATTTATCCCCCCCACACATATCAAGATGTGTTGGTACCACTTGGGGAGGATTGTCTTGCCTTAGTTAATTGTGTCGGGAAATGTTTCCATAGACACACTTTGAGATGTGCTTATCAGTCTCCTAAGTGTCTTTTAATCCAAGGAACTAAAAACCAAGATTAAACATCACAGGAAAATCGACTCACTCATTCATCCATCCACTCAGTCATCCACTCAACAAATATGTATTGAACACTTGCTGTGTGCTGGGCCCTGGGTCAGTTTTTGCAGATAAAACAGTAAACAAGGCAGATGGAGATGCTACTTTCAATATACTAGAAAATGTGGAAGATACTGGCTAAGATATGCCTATAGCTAGTGAAAGGATGGGAACCTTTGTGCTACTTCCTCCTCTGGGTTTCAGCTCCCACACATCTCTGAGGGTGCCTCTCTCTATAGCATGTAATGGAACTTGTTGAGGATCTATCTTTAGTGACCTCAGCAGAGTACCCGGCATATGACAGGTCCTAGGCATGTGGTAGCCTCCTTCCTCTCCTGTAATGTCAAGATCCAGCCATACCCTAGGCCCCTCATCGTGCTGTTTTACTGATGTAAGAGTAGAACATCTAGAAAGAACGCAGATGTGGAAATAGTATCCAGCAAGACACAGCTGCCTTAGACTGCAGACATTGCAAAGCGAGTGTTTTACTGACCCCACATAAGCATCAGCAACCCTGAGGAGTGCTAGGTGCAAATTTAGTCCAATAGACTCCTCCATCACCACTGAAATGTCATGAAAGGCTGCTACTTGAGAATTTGTGATATGTCCATGCACCTTACAGGAATCTACATAAGAGGTCTTCTCTATGACCTTAGATTTTTCTGGGTTCACCTTGGACTGTTAGATACATTGTAACACCAATGCTTCTGTTAACTGTAGAAAATGCAGAGGAGGAAAAGAGAACAAAGTTACATCCCATGCTTCAGAAGAGAAAATCCTTGCAGGAGTCTGACTATCTGAAGTGGATCGGGAGTCATCTTTACAGATCCCTATTTATGAACAAAAATAGCAAAACATAATATCCCCAGGCTTTCAGGCAATATTAGCTTATACATCTCAAGGTCAGTTCTGACTAGTAAGCAAGAATGATTGAAAAAGTAAAACTTATGGTTCAATTTAGAATACAGTTATCTCTCATTTCTATAAACCATTATCCCTCATATATAGGTACAAAATTCACAATAAAAAGTAAATTGTGCCTATCTGGTGTCTTCCTCAAAGTCAGAGATGACTTTGATTTTGATGTGGCGATGTTTACATCTTGTGAGTGGAAGCTGGAAGTCAAATGCTAAAGCATGAATCCAGGGCTGTGTAGTGATTGAGGGCATGGAAGCAAATGGAAAGCTATTTAAGACTCATGAGGGTGTATCTATGGGAAGACTAATCTGTGCTCTGGCTAATCTGTGGCTGCTGCACAAAGTTGTCCTGGTGTTGGCAGCTGCTCATGCCAATGTCCTGGAAGGTCTTTAAGAATGAGAGAGAACAGAAAAAGCCAGAGTATGGCCTACCTCCCTAGCTAGCATCAAAGCAGATACTCTACTAGAGCATGCCTATTGACAGTTTATTAAGCTTCTGAAACTCCAGTGTGTTTGTTTATTCTATGTTACTATAACTGAATACTGCAAGCAGTGTCTTTGATAAAGAAATCTAGTTCTTACAGTTCTGGAAGCTGGGAATCTCAGAACCAAGTGGGGCTCTTCCCAGGACCTTTTTATATCAACCCATGGTAGAAGCACAGAAAGCATGATGAGACAGAGAAGGAACTGGTAGCATCGAGCTGTTTTGGAACCAGCATCTGATTGTAGTCCACACGGGATGGAGGAGCACCTAGGGAGCTTGGCTGCCTATCACTGTCATATCAACAATTAGGTTTATGAGTTTGGTTTTGGACGAACAGACATACCATGTTCCAGCTTTGCTTCACTACCTGCCTGGTGGCTGACCTCATGATGTGCAAACTCAATTACAGTTTGTTAAGGAGCCCAGTTTTCTTTGGGGTTACAATGAGGTTTCTAAGTGACCCTGCCTTCACAAAGAAGTTAAGCACTAATGAAAAAATATCCATGCTAATGCCTCGAATGAGCAAGAGATTTGAATTAGAACAGAGATGAGTGACATACTGCTTTAG
Source organism: Mus minutoides (assembly GCA_902729485.2). Taxonomy (NCBI): domain Eukaryota; kingdom Metazoa; phylum Chordata; class Mammalia; order Rodentia; family Muridae; genus Mus; species Mus minutoides. The sequence continues at coordinate 2,827 of CACVCL010030657.1, forward strand.
AGGGGTTCTCCCAATAAGCATGCTGAGGAGCATCACAAAGGTGTGCTCCTGTGGACTCAAAGTGGCCTGAAGGAACCCAAGGAAAGCTCTCCTTGATATAGTAGATCATGGAAACTCTTGTGTTGTGCTGTGTTGTGTTGTGTTGTGTTGTGTTGTGTGAGAGAAGCATGCTCCATGGAGATGGATCTTAAGCTCACATAAGCAGAAAAAGAATGAGAATCAGACTTGCAAATCATACCTGAAGAGGATCATCCTCTCCTGCATCCTGACTACCACATCTGTACTCCAGCCCATGACCAGCATGGATGGCTCTCACAAGCCTGATGTCAGCCATCAGGTGTCCTTCCACCCTACTGCCCCTCCCCTCCCTAAGCTCAGCACTCATTTCCATGAAATGGGCATTCACTGAGCTGTAGACTTCATGGGTAATATTTCCCTAATATCCCATTCACTGTCAAATCCTAAGCCTTCGGACAGTTCCTAACTGTAGTTACTTATTTCTTATTCACTAACTGAATCTAATTTTTATACTTAAAAGATGAAGTCAGCATCCTGAGCCATATTCTGTCACTACTAGTTTTTTGTTAACTAGATTTTTTCTCATGAGTAGAGCGACTCCATTGCTGATGTGTACTATCTGACACAGGGAAAGGCCCAGAGGGAGGTTTCCCTTTCTCACCACAGGTCACTGCTATCTACTGGCTGTTTGGCTAGCTATTAACTAATTTCTTGCCTTGGAAAAATATGCTTTCATACCATCATAAAGACACATTTGCTGATGATAATTCAAGTATCTCTCACCTTACAAATACCCACTAACACTCAGTCACTTTCTACTCCTATGAAGAGATGGATCATTCGGGCCCTCTGCTTATTTGCAGAACTCTCAAAAGCGTGAGTCAGCCTGGAGAAAGACCTTGTATTTCCTTCCAATTATATCTTTGATTTTTATCAGCTTCTTAGTATTTTTCCAGTCTTAGGGTAAGTTCCAATGATCTTCTCCAACCAGGAGAAATATCAAATGTTTCAAGAGGCACTGAGCATCTCAAATAGTGGGTGATGCCTGTGTACATACAGAGACAGATACACTATGGATATAGACAGTGAGCCGCAAAGAAAATGAAAGGTGTTAACCATAGATGAATCTGAGTAAAAATTCTGTAGGGTAGAAATGTCATTTCTATTATTTATTTTTGCATCTTTGGGTAAATCTGAGCTTAATCCCTAATAAGTGTAAAAGAAAAGTCAAGTAAGTGAAAGTGACCACATCCTAAGTTTTAGTGCTCATTTTAGGAGTAAACTAGTTCTAAGGAAACAAGTCACAAAGATAACCGCAGAAGCCCTGCCTCCCCTACTGAGTGAAACATGAGGCCCATGTGGGGGAGGTGGGACTCTCTCTGTATTTCATCAAGGTTCCAATGTTTAATCTGTCACAGCACTAAAAATTCAGTAGGGGAAAATTGAGAATCCTAGGACACAGCCTGTGCAACTGAGCACAAACAGTGGTGGGTGTTCTACAGTCATGTGGCACAGGTGTCCTTGTCTGCCTTAGTCACACTAGCCACACTTCCTGTGTGCTTTGCTCACTGGAGGACTCAGTAGGAGGTTGAGTATTAATCATGCCACTGTTATCATAGTACCATAATTTTTGTATGTACACTAGACATGCACTGGTGATAAACCACAAATATAGCCCCCACACCCCAATGCTCTACAGAGCTTGACACTTTAACAAATTTCTATCCTCAAAGGCTCCCTCCTCCTGGACAGTTCTTCCTCATGTCTGTCCTAAGGTTCAGATTCAACTCCTTCTTCCATCTCCTCACTGCAGTCTGCCCTCCTGGTCTCTGTTACTCTGGTTTTTCCTCTTGGAACTACTTTGCAATTTTACCCACCTGTGTGCCTGATGAAATCTTACAGGACTTAATGCTAGCACAAGGCCCGTGTCCCTTCTAGGAAGCACTGAGATCTGCTCATGAATCCCTCTGGATATGACTGCTGCTAAGGCAGCAACCATGTATGTAAGAAAAAAAGTCAGAGGACTCAGGTCTTACTTTACTGATGGTTTTCAAGTGTCTGCTCTTTTATCAAGTTTTGAGTATTTTCATGTCACAGAGGGTATTGGTTTTCATGTCTGTTGTTGTTGCAGGAGTCCGTGGGACAGTGAGTTAGCATCTCCCCCTTGAAAGGGTTGTTCATATTTCTTGTCTCTTTCTTGGTGGTCAACATGTAGGAACAAAATGGTAACTCATATGTTATTTATTTTATAATATAAATACTAGCTAAGAGGAGAGAAATATTATTCATGGAATAGTGGTGTAGCCCAAGCCATATCTGGAGAACAGCTTTGATGCTGTGGGGGTATTTCTTATCAGAAATCAGACTGAAGCATGTTCGGTCCACATGGTAAAGTCATGGAAAATTAAGGAAAAGATAGATAAGTTTGGGTAATGGGAATACCTTCAGGAACTTTGTCTAAACCTGACAGTCACTCTGCTCTGCACACATGGGCTCTCTGGGAACATGGGACCACAAATACATTTGCTGCTGTATTGCACGTAACACCTGCAATCATCGAGGTATTTCTATGGCAGTGTCTGTCTGGAAACTTGACTGCCAAATTGTACTAATACTCTGAGTGAAAGAATTAATATGCCAGGGTAAACTTATCCCAGGATACAATATAGTAGATTATTAGATGTAACTATATTTATCTTATCCAAATTAAAGTTAAATCTCAAGATATTCCCAGAAAGTTCTGCCCTTGTTTTGAACACATTTATACAGTTAGCTTCATCTATGTTTGCAGAGTGCCCAATCTCCAAAGGTAAATAAAGGCCTGTTGTCAATATTGGTGGCAGTATTTGATACTATAACAAAACACCAGAGACTGAGTAACTTATAAACAATATTTTTCCGTAGTTCTAGACAGCACAGACCTGACATATAGGCATCTGGTGAAGTTCTGTTTCCCTAAGGATACCTTGTTAGTGTGCCCTCTGGAGAGGAGAAACACTCTGTCGTCTTGTAGATACAGAGGCCAGACCCTTAAAGACAGAGAGGCCTTAATCCCATAATGAGAGTAGAGCTTCTGTGATGGTTACTTTTCATTGTTGATTTGGCACAAGTAGAGTCACAAAGGCTGTCTCCAGCAGCCTCTGGGCATATCTGAGAGAGGATTCACAAAAAACCTATGAAGGCCCATCCAACCTCTATGGCATGCTTGCTTGCTTGTGGAGGTCAGAGCATGAGTCCCCCACTCCCCTAGTCAGCCATTCCTCTGTCATAGGAAAACAGACAACTGGTAAAGCCACGGACAGTGCAGTAGCACCACAACGATACAATGAGCAGCTGTGGGTCCGATGCAGACTCCCTCTCACCTGAGCAGCCAGGGCGGCTCTCAGGCTTTTGTTCTGCCTGGAGCTAGCTGTTACTCCTCAGGCACTTGCAGTGAGGAAGGGCTCTGTTGTGTTCTGTTACACATATTCTATTTTAAGTCTGTTCAGATGGTATCAAATTTTCTACACCATTGATCCATTAAAAGAAAAAAATTCTTCCCTTGAATTCTGCTGGCCCCTAATCAGGCTATTACATTCAGTTTTTCAGATAGGTTGACAAATTGAAACCAGCTGTAAACATTGAAGTAGTTTAAAAATAGACGTGTTTTCTCAAACCCTTCTGGGTTGCCACATTAAGCAATAAAACAGTACTTTATAGCTTGTTAACCCAGATCTCAGGGATGTCCTCTGCACAATGCCTGCCATCCTTGTTTACTGTGTGCATCAGCTTGGCAGCACCACACTCCCCGGGCTCTGCAGCCTTCTCTGGCTGGCCAGCCCGCCTTGCTACTCTCCGTTCACTTATCCTGTAGCTGACTTTCACATGGCGCAGCAACGCAGCCTTCTCTCAGATCAGCACCCACAATTACTGGAGCTTTATAGCCTGCTCATTTTCTCCTTCTTGCCTGCTTCTTAAACCCTCGGGTACCTTCCACTCCTGTGAAGTATCTGAAGGTACCTTGTTCAGGACACACAGCACCACAGCATGTGTTACTGCCCATTTTGCCACACTGTGCAGAAAGGTTAGTAAGGCTGCAGGAAGCAGGAAGGGTCAGTAGGCAGTGTAATGGTGGTGCAGAACCTCATCACCTAAATTAAAGCACATCAAAGCGATTGGGATGCTCTGATGACTCTGAAAAATTGGCAGATGTTTTAGAAAGGAATGGCTAGTCATTAAAACTCAAGCCAGCTACATTAGAAGGTCAAAAATCTGTTACCTTAGATACAATTGCCATAAATTACAGTTTGTCACTAAGTGAAAAGAAGAAAAAAAATTAGCTTAGTTTTGAAACTCAAATGGTAGGTGCTTATGATGGGGGCCTTACAACCCTACTGTTGCTCTTTAGAGAGAGAAAAAAAGCAAAAATTAAATATGTTTAAAAGCGTGTTTAGTCCTATTAAATGCATAAATCTTTATAATCTGAATAGTAACATGAAGCAAAGAAACACACTGTCTGTCTTCTAGGTCTACAGTGCTGACCACTGATGCTTAGCTACATCTTTTTCTCCACATCCTCAGACTTCCCCTTTACGTCTTCCACCAGCATCTAGCGTCTCTGGCACTTGCCTTCCCTGCAGCAAATGATTATTCTTCCTCTATCTTTGTATCTATGGCTGCCCACTCTGCTCATTTAGAACTAGCACCATCCAGTGTCTCTTTTATGCTCACTGGTCTGACCTCCATTCTTGCTCCCATAGGCAGGAGCCATTTGGTCCTCACCCTGTACAATGCTCTATGCTGCTTTTGAGTCTTTGGAGGCTGGAGACAGTGTATGACCATGCAGACATTCTCCTTGGTCTTAATGTTGGTCTTAATAGCAAGTAACCATGTTTTGGCATCCTTGAGGCAGAACCTCAGACAGCAGGTGGTCTTGGAAGCTGTCTAACAAGGAAGCTGTGTTATCCTTCCTCGCCATGTGACCTTATGCCTTTCTTGACCCCTTTGAGCTATGTGTCTCTGTGATTGATGATTTTGATATTGAGAGGCCAGAAAGAGAGTGAGATCCACCAGAAGAACTTCTTAACATCTTGACTCTCCCTGACTCAGCTGCCAAATACAGCCTTGTTGCATAGCAACAATTAGTTTCCTATGGTCTCCCAAACTGCCTGTCAAATAGACAAAGCATAGTCACAAACACAGCCAGCCTGACTCTAGTACCACTTTAATTGACATGAAAACTTTAGAGTGATCCAGTATGAGAAAATGGCAATTTTTGAGAAACCCCCAGAAGGTCCCCCAAGTTCCTGAGTCTAGCTAAGACTCAAGTTGACCACTTGCTGTTCTTGCGGGCCTGTGGCCCAGAAGGCAGAATGGAAGATGCACATGAACAGATCCTAGTCATCCTGACTTGTGGATGGAGCTTCACTGAGAAAGTCCTATCATGTTTGCCTGACTCTTGTGTTAATTTCAGTGCCCTGGCACTTTGTCTACTACTTAAAGAGCTATAAATAAGCAAAGAGAGAGACAATACAAGCCACAGAGGCAAGCCAAGATGATGAGTGAGCTGTGGGTATCACTCATGAAGATGTCCCAGGACAAATCTGTCCTCAAATGAGCCTAATGGCCCCAGCTGCTGACAAGCCTATGTTTCCACAGTGACCACTTCCCCCAAAGTCCCTCTGAACAGAGTCAGCATGTCTACTGCCACATGGTGAGTAGAGTAAGAAGGATGCTCTACTGCTTGCTGGAGTGTGGCCATTCCCACCTCAGGAACTATGATCTATTGGCTTTGCTCCCATCTACTCGTGGAAGGTAGATTTCCTTGTACTTCTGGAACCCCCTTGGGACTGTTGAGGCCACTTCCACTGCTACACTATTCCAGGGTCCAGCATGGCTATTCTGGCCTGACTAGGTCATACCAGCCCCACCACCTGGTTTGTGCTGTTGAGTTTTATGTTTGCATCTGTCAAGCAATCCCTGGGATAATCGAAGCTCCCTAGAATATGCTGAGGGATGTTCTTCAGTGGTTACTATCTTGAACAGACACTTCTAAATCTGACTCAAGAAATTCTGACTTATATGCACAATCTGTAGTTGGACACATTGATTGTGACTGTCACACAGAGGGAATAGTCTATCCTCAGTTGCTTCCTAGGTAATGATCACAATGAAGAGTCAAGAAACCCTGCAGATCTATCTTAAAAGTCTAATGTCCACTCGTATCATTCCAGTTGTAATGTACCTTTTTTAAAGATATGTTTGTATTATTTTTTAATTTTGGGTATGTGTGTGTGTTACACATGTGTGAGGGGGTATGATATGTTGTACATGAATGTGGGTGTTCATCAAGGCCAGAGGCATCAAACCCCCCTGGAGCTGGAGTAGTAGGTGTTTGTGACTGTATGCGTTTGTACTCATGTAGGTACTAGAATGGAAACCTGGGTCACTTCAAGAGCAGTGACCCTTAACTGCGGAGCCATTTTCCAGATCCAGCACTTTGTTCTCTCTCCTGTCAGCTCTCTGGGACTGATTAGTTAGCATACCTCCCAGCCCAGTGGACTCAACTTAATTTCAACCCAACCACCTCTATTCTGTTGCTTGGTTGCCCTGAATTGAGTGTTTCAACAAGGGCATCCACACCAGAGTTCTGTCAACAAAACACTGAAGCAGTTCCAAGGGGCCCAAAAGATGGTTTTGTGTGTGTGATAATTCTCTTAGTGCCCTGTCCCTATCTATCTTGCTAGGTAAAGAATCTGGGAGAGGGAGACCGTGCTGGGAGCAAAGTCACTAATTTTGTGAAGGCTGGGATGGGGAGCTGGGAACTTTGTCCTTTCCTACCATCCCTAATCTCTGCCTTCCTTCTGAAGAAGAACATGGAGGGCAGCTCACCTCACTGGTGTATGACTGATGAGACTGTCATTCTGTCAGCTCCAACTTTGATTAGATTGCCTTGCCCTGTGACCTACTACTGTGGAACCTACAGGCAAATGCAGCTCGTGGTTGTCCTCTGGGTTGGAGGTTAGGCCACATCGGTGTTGGGGGTGATGGCTCTTAAGGAGTCCCTTTAGGATCAGGGTGTTGAATGATTATTTAAATTCAATGTAAAAATTTAAGCTTAACAGCTTCTCAGGAGGCCACACGTAGCCTTTGTCATAGTGCACCCTCCAATTTAAATAGATCTCAAACATTTAGAAAGCCCAACTTGAGACCACCAACAGTTATAATTAACATTTTGTTGTCAGGGTGTCTGCCGTGCATGGTCCAGGACTGTAGTACTTGTGTGAGTCAGGTGCCACACTGATCTGCTTCCTTCATACATCTCACTGATGCCCCTAAACACCACCCGTGCTGCATTCAGAGACTGTGATTTTCTCTCCAAGCAAGGCTGCTCTTGGTGCCCTTTACTCAGCCTGGGGAAACTTATCCATGTGAGTGGAGGCATCCAAACAGAAAGATGCTGTAGAATTTGTCCTTGACTTTAACACAAGTGATCAATGATGTCCCTGGAAGGCAATTCTGTCTGCTTCCATCACTGGCCAGAATACTCACAGACTTGCTCTAGACGGGCCCTGCCACTATTCACCAGGGCAGTCACTGACGTCTCAGAACAAGTGGAGATTGACAGAAACACAATGTGAGAACGTGCTGTTCCTTTCCTTTGTTTGCTCGGGTGCTCTTGTTCATCCCCAGTACAAGTGCTGACTTTGAGCCTGCAGTGGACGGGACCTCCTTCCCACAATGCAAATGACTGATACGTATGGAAATATTCCTGTAATTCTCTCCCTTAATCACAGAACCACAACCCAAAACATTATAGGCAAAATAACATCAAATAATATGTCTTAATCCAACAAATATTTCTTTACTATTATAGTAGGTTTGATTCTAGGTCAGGCAGGTGGGAAATTCAAAGGCAAATAAAACATACCTCACTCTCTGAAAATATTGTAGTTATGTTGGAAAAGAGGCACCAAGTTGATGAGGATAGTATGAAACTCTTTTCAGTCATTATCTAATAATAAAATTATGTAGGATGAAAAATAAGTAATATAGAATGAGGAAAGTGAATCTAATCACTGAGGGGGAAGAAGATCTCTGAGGTGTGAGGAGGTAGCTCTATTCCGACACCTTTGGGGCCCAGCTATCTGCCTGTCCACCTGTAAGTAGTAGACAATGGCCTATGGTGTGAGAGATTGGTTGGCAATATGGATGGCAAATTGTCAGGTGACAAAATTATTTAGGTAATGCAGAAATTTCCCCTAAGATGGAGTCTCCAGGCAGATATTTATAACTATGCTTCTTCTGTTGGTTCAGAGCGCTCTATTCATCAGGTGCACGTGATGCACTTATGGAATAAATTATGCCACCGTGGTTTTGTTTAGAGGGGATATTTTCATTCAAACCGTCGGGAGCTTAACAAAAATTTTGGTGGAAATTGTCACAATTCTTGTTGGCATCTATTGTTGCTATTAAAGGAATTTATGAACCATGGTGAAAGTAGTCATTAAGTTCACCAAACATGATAATACCTACACAAAAGACATCAAAAGACCCAGTCAAGTGTCCTGAAGATGAAAATTAAACAGAATACGCCATCCAAAAAACTGTAGCCTTTAGGTAATTATAAAATACACTCTTGTATGAATATGTATTCTATTCAAGTAATAACTCCTGATAACAAAAGCAAAATACATTACAGCTCTTCAGCACAGCTCTCAGGCTGGCATCTTCCTCCATATTTTATGGTCTCTTGAAGCACTCTGTGAAGTTATGAGTTCACTGGTCTCCAGTCTCCTGAAAACCCTTTCTTCATCTAACCTAACCTTGACAGTAACGAGGAAAGTCAGTGCTTCGATACATTGTTTACAATTTGATGGCCTAAGACCTATATAGTGTAGAGACAAAGTCTCCATTCACAATCATTTTTTTCTTTCTGAAGCCTTGGGAAACTCTGTATCTGGTGCATCTGCCTCTCTCACTTAGAGTTGAAGATTATCACTCAGCCTGCAACACACTGGGAATTCATTACTGAGAACCACGATTCTCTCTTCTCAGTGGCCTTGCCACCCTCTTTGCCCAAATCAGGCAACTATTGTTTGCAGTGTTGTGCTAAGAGGATAGATGGATGCTACACCCAGACTTTTCCCTTGTTTTGTAGAACAGTATTTTAATGATACACACAAGGAGAGTTCCAGTGAACAGTAAAAAATGGTAATGAGCAGTCGATTGATTCTACTTGCCTTTGATCATGTCTGTGTGGAGATGGATTTCCCATGAAGCCAAAAGAGACACTCAGTGGTGTTACTTACTCCTCAGAACTTGTAGGGCGGAGGCAAGGTAGCCACATTTCTATCAAAGTTTATATCAAGAGATAGATCAGCTACAGTCGGTTCATACTTGTGTCTTGTTCTAATCACTAACGTCTCTTCCAGGTCACCTCTCACTTGGTTAGTAATTAGTGGCACTTCAGAGATCTGGGCTCAGGGAAACTGAATTGGAGGTGAAATTTTTATGTGACTGATTTTGAGGGTTACTCTTCCTGGGTATGTCACTCACAATGTGTCTCTATATAAACAGACTATGCTGCCAGCGTAGACAGTCAAAGGCAAGTCTGTCTTAGAAGTGTGAGAATTATAAAATATAGTGGTTATATAGGGAACTTATGAAAAAGATTGTGTGTTCGTCAACAGTACAGTATGCTGAAAAATATAAATGTATTCATGTATTGATTTATGTTTGAATGAATTACATAAACAAAAGTCATCAACATTCCTTCCTTTGTATGGCATGAGCCTACAAAGGCACTGTAGTGAGTAGGCAGTGAGTGGAGTTGAATTAATTTGCCTCTTGAATAATCTTGACAGTCCAAACAGCACATGTGTCACCCTCAAACCAATCATTCATTAAGAGAGAAAAATAAATAAATAAGGAATATGTATTCAGACTATTTGAAAATTCAATTAATGAAGAGAAGTGTCTTATATAAATATATATGTGTGTGTATACATAATGTATGCACACATATATTTATATATGTTTCAGGAAATAATAAAAAACGAGAACTGGCATTTTCCCATGCTAGTGCTGGCAACTCTCAGCCCTGGTGACAGGCTGGCCTGTTCTTATCTTGTGGAGACTCTCTGGCCCAGAGCTCCTGAAATGTCTCCACCTAGCTAGCTAAGTTCACACTGGCAGGTTGCTACCATGCAAACCCCATGCTTCAAATCTCCCATGACCTTTGTGGTGCACCTCCAGCAAATCCATACTTTGCTTTGCTGCCATACCTTTCTCACTTGAATCCAGATGAGCTGCTGTGTGAAGGAAAACACAACACAAACTTAGTTCAGAAACAATGGTAACTCAATCACTGAATGCAGCAACTAAAATCCTAACTTATAAGCCTTATTAAACCTAAATCCTCCAGAGGCAAATCCTGACAGATCTGCCACTGAAACAGAGAGGCACTTGTAGTAGCCTCGTCTTGTTCTCACACTATCCCAGCCCAAAAAAGACCCAATTCTCTCCTGCTTCCTCCCTTCCTCTCTCCAGCCCAGTGATTGGCTCCTTTATTCATTAGGGATTGGTTCACAAGAAGTAACCGGAGTATGGCTCACTCCTTACCCAGAACCCCTCCCAGGAGAGCAGAATTATCATACAAACAGCACCAGACCCACCCACAACACACACACACACACACACACACACACACACACACACACACACACACACGAACAAACTTATTGGGGAAATATTTTAATTTTTCTCTGAGGATCTGAAACAATGGATATACAGTTGTTCTCTTGCATCTGTGGTCAATATATCCCAAACCCTTAAGTAGATACCTGGAAACTGTGGGTAGGATCCAAAGTCTTTTGACATATCTGAATTTCTAGTATTACAGTAAAATTTCCAATTTGTGTGTCATTCAGCTATCACTGTGACTGGATGCTGAAGAACAGCAACATAAGAGAAGATAGGTTGGCTTTAACTTCCACAAGTTTCAGACAATGGCTGCTCAGGGCCCTCAAGTCCATGCTACCCATAATGAAGCAGAGGATCATAAGGGAAGGGACAATAGAGGAAAGGGGCACACCTTATGACAGCCAGGAAGCAGGGTGAGAGGAAGCACGGAGATCCCTCTCCTGCAGCCAGACTTTGCTCTTGGAAGCCCATCCTGCCCCAAGTTCCCTAAAGAAGCTGGTTCCTTCATGGTCACATCTTGAGGACCAAGTTCTCAGAACTAGGAGGCTTTATGAGCCTTGGGGTGGGATGCCTACCCAAACCACAAAAGTTCGCCCCTAAAATGAAATTATTTTATACATTATATAACTCCTGAGTTGCAAAGTTGTAATTTTTAAGCTATCATTAATAATAGAAAAATCTATACCAACAATTCTAAAGGAGATGATGGATTATCTTTCAATCGTCTCTAGAAAATGGTATCAGTCACTATGTATCCTCTAAAAGCCCCAGATTGCATTGAATTTAGATGCACCCTGTCTTCCTTCAAGTACTTGAAGTCTCAGCATTACATAGAGTCTGTTGGCTTAGAGATCTACTCTCCCACAGGGTAGACTGAACTTATAAAGAGATACATATATGTGCAAGAGAAGCCATTGTCCACCCAGTGTTTACCAAGCACTGGCTTGCACTTGGTTCTGGGCTTTGGCTCTGTACTGTCACTTTGAGATTCTGGAGGGATCAGAGGTTCTGTGTGACATTCCACTGGCTAGAGCTGTTTGCCCATGAATGGGGACTTTCTTTCCATCACACTAACCAGCATAAGAAGAGGGGTGGTCCAGGAATATACAGTCTTCCAGAACTGCTAGTGACAAGAGTGACAGAGATACTGAACCTGGCACAGGAGAAACCAGAAGAGATGTGACTTCTGTCTTTTAGAATTCAAAGGACTGTCATGAAGAAGTCCGGGTTTGTCCCGATGCTGGATCTCCTTCCTCCAGAAGCAATAATGGAGTAAATGGACTCAACACACAGAGGGCTTTCTGCTAGGGAGAGCACTCCAAGAATGCAAGTACCTGTTTGGGAGGGTGACCAATTTCTTGTCACTATAGCCATTCACAGAGGCAGGAAGTTAGTGGAAGGCTACAAAGGAGTTTCATAGCTCCTTACACTAAACAATTTTGAAGGTCCCTCTCGGTCCCTCTCGGTACTTGTCTTTGAGAAGTTGGTGCCCCCCCCCCCCACACACACACCTAAGGTACTTGGTTCTAGGATGATGACAAGGCAAAGGATAATGGGTAAATGAGCTGGTCTTTTCAGCTGCATCCAAATATTCTCTGTCAATGAGTAGATCGAGCACCCACATTTTGCTTACACATTTTGCTTATCCACATTTTCCTCTCTCTTTTAAGAGAGAGAGGAAGAAATTAGACAGGTAAAGCATCACACTCAAGGTTTGGGTCTCCATAAGTCCCAGAACATTGTATGGGGCTGTGGGAAAGAGACTGGCTTCTGATCAGTATGCTGTTTATGACATAATTGATTACATAATTTGTCATACACCTTATTTGTTTATTTATTAAATTTCAATTGAAATAATATTTGCCTCCATTCATTCCTGATGCTAAAGATGTATCTCCACTGAGGATACACTAAAGAACATGCCAGAAGTTAGGAAAGAAATGCTCACAATGATAAGAATATTCAGCCCCCTCTATGGGGATTGCCCTTTGGGTGCATTTGCTGCGGGCTTCCTAAAAAAGCATCCTCCTCCTGCCTTGCTGCAGGCACTCACGGTGCCACCTTGCTGCTCTTGATAGTTTATGTGTGTTTTGACAAGAAGAACCTTAGTCACTGAACACCTAAATATTTAGGCATTTCCAAATACAATGAACATTATTTCTGACATTTCGAAGACTTTTGGGAATTCATTATACAGTTCTCATATGTCTGCAGCTCAGTGAACAAACATGTTCTGTATGTATTCCAGACTTGTAATTACAAAGCAAAGAGAGAGACCATCAGTGCTGATGGTCCAGGGAAAAGTGAGAACTTCACAAACCTTTGTATCATGCCTTGTGTGGCTGACTTGTCTACCTTTAAATGGCCTTCAGATGGCATAGTTAATTTTCTGAGTGACTGTAGAAACCCTAAGCGCATACACAGGGTGCATAACCTTCTGCATTTTATTTTTCAATTCTTTTAAGAAATGAAGTGATTTTTTTATGGCTTAGTTATTTTATCATTCTGTAGCTATGCCCAAAGAGCTGATAGATAATTGCTCTGTCTTATTAATGTACCCAAGGCTTGCCATTCTGACAGTGCATCAAGAGAAAGGCAAAATGAGCTGCATACCCAACATACAAGTCAATTTTGTCTTCAGCAGGAGAGTCCTAGTTATAAATGATGTCTTAGCAGTAAGAGCAAAACATAGTTTGGCTCAACTTGAGTTTTCAAATCAGTCTCATGGACAATAAGTTTATAGTTGGATATTTGATCAAATTACTTTCTCCCAAACTGCCAAAACAGAAATATCCTTTGATCAAAATGACCCTGTTACGGATGCTGTCCTCGAGGCCTTGTTCTTCACTTTCAAAGGCATTTTAACTACTATGATCTAAGACAAGAAGATAATGTACCTTTCGTCTGGCCTTTTTCTCTATTTCTACACTTCTACTTCAGAAATGCACTTCAGTGTTAACCCTTCACACCCTTTTACACTGAACTATATCAAACATTCAAAGCTGAAATGTGTCCTTATTTCTACTTTTGCACTAAAAGAAAGCTGAATTTTATTTAGATCCTAAACTCTCTGGCCCCAGACATGTGTGAGCAGCCCAGCAGTGCTGTGGAGGCTTGTCTTGTGCTTGGTTAGGGTTAGAGTCAGTTCTCACAGCTGCCTGTGTAAACAACAAGTGCCACATTGCCTTCAAGAAGCTGAAAGCAGAATGAGGAATATTTGGCACGTGTTTTTCTCTAGGAGAAAGAAACAGTGCTATTTTAATAACCCAATTTGAATATCTGTTTATTCTTAGGAAATAGATCCTCCCGTCTTCCTTTGTATGCACACTGCCTGATTTCCTATGTAGTGGAGTTACCCAGCAAAGTCTGTGCTCAGCTGGCCTCCAGTGGGCCGCTGCATCATGGCCTTCCAGAGAAGCAGAACTGACAGGACACATATAAATGAGTGATTCACTTCTAGGATTGGGATCACATAACTGTTGGAATGGGAACACATGACTGTGGGAGCAGGCAAGTCTGGAATCCACAGGGGAAGCCAACAGGCTGGAAGCAGAGGCGAGAACCCATGATCCACATATGCCATTTTTGGTGTCATTGCTGTGGTCGTACCGGGGCCTCTCGCATGCTAGGCAAGCCTTCTACCTACTGAGTCCCATAACTTGATGGAAGTGTAGAAGGGGTGAAGGCCCTGACCAGCATCCCAGCAGGAGGGATCCCAGCAGCAGGAGCAGCAAGCTTTGAAGTGCTGCTTACTGTTGTCTTCCTCCTGGAGATTTATTACTCGTGTGTGTTGAATGCTAATCATTGTTTACTTCAAATGAAGTAATTAAAATAGTTGCTTTATTTACTCTGCCTTGATCTGAAGGAACAATTCAAACCAAGGAGTGTGTGAGGCTATCTCTCCTTGTCTTCAGCCTCTTTCCTTCTGCCCCTTCCTGAGCCCCTCCCCCTTCTGTGGCATCCTCTGGGCTTTCATGGGCATTATACAGTTTGGGAAATAACTTTGACATGGGAGAATCAGCTTAGTTCAGTAAAAGCTGATTAGTAAAGAACAGTGCTTCTCAACAATGTTTAAATGCCAGGGCATATCTCAAGTATCATCTCATTAGAGTCAGTGCAGGGCATAGTACTGAGGGATACACTTGCCATGGGCTGGGTTCCTCTCCTTCCTCACAGCACGGAAGAACCTTCCTTTCTCGGGTCTACTCTCACACAACCATGGAGGCTTCTCCAAAGGAGAGATTAAGAGGTTTGAGTAGTCAGTGAGTGTATTGCTAATGAAAAGGACTAACGTCCATTCCCAGGTTTCATTTGAATCACCTACCATCCACCTACCACATCAGGAAAAGAAATGTCCAAGTTACAGAAAGTTCAGCATAACTTTGAAAATCTAAATCATCACGGTATCGGAAAGCAAATGAATTTGAGGAATAAGTATGTAGGTGGGGGAAATATAAATTACAGAAACATGAGGGCATCTATCAGTGTGAGGAGCCAAGGGTGTTAGGACATTGGGAGTTATAATATTCTATGAAAGGCTCCTTAAACTGAAGCCTTAAATAAAAAGCTTTCCAAATAAAACTAAGTCTCATTATTGAAAAGTACTTTGCTCATAGACCGTGAGTTCTTTATTTCAACTATTTGCATATATCAGTTTTTTTTCTTAATTCAAGACATTTTGTCCTGAAAAATATGCATTTGTTTATGCAAATTTTGTCCTTTAAGTCTTGCAGATTTTAAACATGGCTGCTCTCTAATCTATGGTTTTGAAGTGGTCTAGATTCAATGGCACTCTTTGCAAACATTATCAATACAGCCTGACTTTTATGTGTTTTGTAAGTGACTATCTGAACCCATTCATCGAGCAGGCTTAAAATCAAATAATCTTCCCTCATTCCAATTAGATGCCATTTAAAAAACATTTTTGCACAGTCTGAGAGCTCTCCAAGAAGACTAGTTCTAGTCAAGCAGAAGAAAGAGCAGAATATTCCTCCATCAGACTAAGCACCATCCATCAGGCTCAGCAGACGGGGGTTTCTCTAACACGGTGGGGGGGAAGATGACGTCATTTGCTGCAACTCCTCCATCAGACTAAGCACCATCCATCAGCCTCAGCAGACGGGGGTATCTCTAACACGGTGGGGGGGGAAGATGACGTCATTTGCTGCCACTCCTACAGACTTCTTATTTAAAAGATTACAAATATACAGAGACAATAAAGTATGTGTCTGGGCATGATTCTAAAGCTCTGAGTTTAGACAAGTTGTCCTAGTTTGTATATATAATAGTGCATCTGAACTTCCAGTGGCACATTTTTCTACAGCTATAGACTCTAATTGTGCTCATGACTCTTAGCTAGCGTCTTAAAGAAATCCACCTTAGCTCAAGTACAAAGCGAGAAACACTTTGGCTCACATTCCAAAGCCCAATGGTACATTGCCTTCAGGTCCAGCCAGTCCAGAAGATGCTCTACCTCATATCATTGTTTCTGAGAGGACTACACATCAAGAGGCAGATGGCATGAGCTGGTATAACTCTGAAGGACAGAACATTTATCCCAGTCTCTGTGGCATAAATGAGCAGGAAGGCTTTCTGATTAGCAGCCTTACATGAACCTGCAGGGTCCATTACCACAGACAGGCTGCCTACAGTACATTGACTGGCATGAAGCAGGTTCCCATTTCTTGGCTGTGGTACTAGAACTGGGATCAGCCAACCTACCCTATGAGTGTATTCTCCACAGGAGATTCTCCATCAGCACACATGGAGAAACACAGTTAAGTGTAGACAGACAGGAAACAATTACCAGACTGCCCTCCCATGTCCCTGAAATGTTCATACCCTCCTAGTACGAAATTTCAAAATGGCACTCTTCTATCAAGATCTGTAAGATAGATAAGAGTCCATACACACAGCTCGCCCTGGCCTTGCTTCCCCCCATCTTCTATACTGGTTTCATCTTCTATCACTTCAAACTCCATTAACATAACACTGTGATTCTTCTGAATGAGCAGACTCCTTCCCACACTGCTTTCCACTTTCTATGATGTTGCCCAGACCCTCAATTCTGCCTACAAGTCCTTGCACATTGTTGTTTTGGTTCACTATTGAAAGCTACCCTTAAGCATCTTCAATCTCTTCCTTTGACCACATTCCTTATCCCCTCTCAGACTTAAAGATATCTCTTAGAGATATTTTTTTCTCTATGTCTGTGGTCCTATATGCACACAAGGACCCTTGGAATGTAGCACACTGTATTGTGTAACACTTGATCTGTGGCTTTTCCCAATGAACAGTAAATAGTTTCAGAATAATGGGACTTATCTGAATTATTCTCCAGTGTTTGGCACATAACAGGCTCTGAATGAGTGATTGATTAGAATGAAGGTGTGCATTAGTGACTTAATCAATTTGGGTCTATTTAATACCAAACAGCTCTTTGTTTCCTCAGTGTTAAAAGCTCTGTGAAGAGGCACTGGGAAGTCAATACATGTGCAGTATTGTGAGCACAGTGTCATGAGTGGAAGTGTGACCCAGGTCTCTGCTCATTTACTAAGGCTGTGTGACAGCAGGTGAGGAATCTGAGGCAGGGCTCTGCTTATGCCAACATAAAGAGACAGCTAAGAGTCCACCCCTTACTATTCTCTCCCTGACTCTGCACAAACAGGAAATAAATACATTACCATTTAAGGGAGTAACTGAGATTCAGCATGCTTAGGGACTGTGCTCTAGATCAGCTAGGTTAAGCACCTGCATGGGTGTATTTTATAAGACAGGTCATGCTGGTGAGAAATACTGGAAAGGAGCGTAGTTAATCAAGGACTGCCTGACTCTGCATTTCTCACCCTGGAGCTAGGGTATCTTTGAGTGATAGAATGCATGCCTAACATGTGTGAAGCTCTGGGTTTCATCCCAAGCCAGAAATAGAGTGGGCAGTTTTCAGGGAAGAGGCACACAACGAAACCCATATAGTTTCAGGTGCTCTGAAATCCCTAAAACTTGACAATTTATTTTATTAGTAGAAGGAGTGATACAGGATATAGTTTCCTTATCCTAGTTAATTTATTCATTAACATCGTTCTGTATAAGAATGTAAGATGAACCAAACAACTTCAGATATAGTTTGATTTGAGCTACATTGTTTATCCCTTTGGGTAATTAGACTTGGAGAGTTGGAGAGTTGATGAATAAATACCAATTATTATTTCAGTTAGAAAAATCTTTGAATTTGAACTTTTCTATTTTGATACATACTAACATGTTTTATCCAAAAAAAAAAAAGGAACAGGTCACATGTATGAAGAAATATGGTGGCACAGGGCTTTCTTTAATCCTAGCACTTGGAAAGCAGAGGAAGGCAGACCATTGTAAGTTGGAGGTTATTCTGGACTACATAGCAAATCCTATGCTAGCCAGAGCCACACAGTGAGAAAACTTGTCTTTAAAAATAAAAATAAAATTAAAAAAAAAATAAAATAAACCTTTGAAAAGAAAAAAAATGACTTTAAAGCATATATAGTTTCAAGTGGTCGCAGTCCCCAGCAATCCAGGGCATCGTTAGTCTGGCTTCCCTTCCCGTTCCCATGTGTTAGTGGAGGTAGAAACCAGGGAGACTCCAGCACACTCCAGAGGAACAGCATGGAATTATTATAGCCCATAGTCTCCTATACATGTGACTTCTGAAAACCCACTCATCAGTGGTCACGGTTTTAAAAGGCATTTTTTTAACCATCCCTAAGAAGAGAGATCTTCCCAAGCAAATACCGTCATACTGAGAGGTGTTAGGCACACGCTCGACAGGATAGTTTATGCACGCCCTGAGTCACTGGAAACACCTGGTCCCGGATCAGTTTGTTCTCATCCATTTCCACAAGTAAAACTGGGAACTACATCATTTTCAACAAACAGCTTCATTTTCCGCTCAGTTATTTCTGCTTTGTATGAGGTGTGGAGACATCACAGTGTGACCAAGACAGTAAAGTGGGCTCTTTGGTCTATCGATGAAGAGTTACTGGGTTCCAGAAGATGGACAGCTCCACACAAAGGGTTTTGCAAGAACAAGTGTGTGAAATTTTGTTCTCTGTCAAAGACAACTCTCACTCATAGTTCAGGGTTTTATAAACTCTTGTTGGCCAGTGGTTTGAAATTACTTAATTGGAAAAAAAAAATCTCTTCAAATATTTTTAAACAATAAATCGATTGAAGTAGCTACTGCATTTAGAATATTTACAGATCATATACATACATTTATACACATTTGCGAGCGCACTAGGCTTCTGTCTAGTGCTGGTCTGCAGTGTGATTCTTCATGATGCTAAATCATGGGCTGTGCTATAGTTTGTTTTTGCAGCAACTGTTTGTGTTACTCTGTTCTTTTCTTCACTCCTCCCCTTCCTCCTTTTAACGATTGGTTGACATCTTTAGTATCTTTTATATACAGGCTGCTCTTCTCTATTTTGTGTTTGCTTTGTGTGTTCAATACAGATGCCTCACCCTTTACCGATTGCTTAGGTTAACACATACATGCATCCCTCCCCTATGGTCCTCAGCTGTATAGTCTTTTGGTTTGCTTTGCTAGGCTTAAATCTACCAACACTAGAAGCATCACAAGACAATGATACAATTTTAGTGCTGTCTTAGTCAGGGTTTCTATTCCTGCACAAACATCATGACCAAGAAGCAAGTTGGGGAGGAAAGGGTTTATTCAGCTTACACTTCCATACCGCTGTTCATCACCAAGGAAGTCAGGACTGGAACTCAAGCAGGTCAGAAGGCAGGAGCTGATGCAGAGGCCATGAAGGGATGTTCTTTACTACCTTGCTTCCCCTGGCTTGCTCAGTTTGCTCTCTTATAGAACCCAAGACTGCCAGCCCAGAGATGGTCCCACCCACAAGGGGCCTTTCTCCCTTGATCACTAATTGAGAAAATACCCCACAGCTGGATCTCATGGAGGTACTTCCCCCAACTGAAGCTCCTTTCTCTGTGATGACTCCAGCCTGTGTCAAGTTGACACTCAAAACCAGCCATTACAAGTGCTAATCAGCCACACGTGTTTTTATTATCTAAAGATGTTTCTCCTCACCCCTCATCCTCGAAGGATATTCCTATCAGAGAGAGACTTCGGAGGCATTGTTTTCTCGGAGGGTAATGAAGATGCATCTCTCTGCCTTCTGCTGCCGTGACCTCTGAACATTGAACTCGTTCTTCCTTTGTGGGTAATGCTCTCTTTCCTTGGCTCTTTAAGACTTTCCCCTTGCCATGGCCTCTTGCATTTAGACTCTAACGTATCCAGATATGATTTCTTTGACATGGTTTTTTTTTCTTGCAGTTTGTTGAGAGTCTAGAATCTATGCTTATTGACCTGAATCGAATTGGGGAGATTTTTGCCTATTGCTTTTTTCAGATATTTCTTTCTCTTTTCCCTGTACAATGAACTAACATTTATATTTTGCAGCAACCTTTTGCTTTCTTGTCAGCATTTTGACCTCCACTTGCTTTTCTTGTGACACTTTCCTGTTTTGGAGAGGCTGTGTCTTGCTGTACTTTGCCAAAGACTGCCAATAGTCTCATGAACTGTTCTACTGCAGTACAAAGTAAGAATTTTTGTGAATATTCACTTTCTATACGCCTATATGAGATGTAATTTTCTCCTTCCTTGTAGCCAACTTATACAGGCTCTTGGCTGCTTTGGTATTTATCGTCACACACAGCCAGGTCTCCCTAAAGTCAACATCTGTCCACAGACTCACTGACACATGCAAGTGCTTGCAAATACCCCCCTCATAGAACACCAGCTTCTTTTTCTTCTATATATATTTCTGTAGATGCTTTCCCCAAAAGTGCCAATTGTGAGGACACTCCTTTCTGACTCTACCTTAGATATCTGGCTTTGTAGACTGTCCCTCCAAAGTTCATATTCACTCCTTATGTTGGATGTGCCTCAGGTCCATCATGTTGTCTTATGTATTGCCACAGTGGTTCCACCCACACAGCTGGGAAGACCCCTTGCATGCAGCCTGTCTCTAGGCACACTGAATAACGTGCAGAGTCACCGGAAGCTCAGAACTCTATGACTCGCAGCCTCCCCACTGCAGTCTTTCCTCAGGACACATGCCACCACCACCCCTCTTCTCCACGTCTGCCTGGAAATGTGGGAACTTTACAGTCCTAGCGAGTGGCCTTGCTTCCGGAACGGGAAACACAATATCTGGCTCTGAAGGACATGAGTCAGCACTGTGACCTTTGCATCTGAATCAGAAGCCACATGTCTCCAAGTCCATTTCGGAGACAAATTTGAGTCTCTGTGTCCAGACAATTTTAAATCACAGAGTGCACTCTGATCCCAGAGTCATGAATTAAGAAAGCAATTATATCTGTCTTCTACCTTTGCTCTCTTTGCTGTGAAGCCCCGGTCAGAGAAATACTTCCTCCATTTTACAGCATGAAATACTCAGCTCTAGAATAAAAAAGTAAATTCTTGAGATGTTTATAATTAAAATAAAATCAATACTCTAAACACACACACACACACACACACACACACACACACACAAAACAAACCCAAGGCATTATTAGAGCCCTGGTTCCTGCCCCCTTGCCACTCATGCCTACAAACCTGTCTTCTCTGTCTTACCTCATCCATCTCCACCTTTACCCTTAACCTTTCTCAATCCCTTCCTTCTCACTCTTTCCGTCACACTCTTTCCTTCTCCCCTCTCTTCCCATTTCCTCTCCCTCTCCTTCCCGCTCTTTAGCCCTCTCTCTGACTTTCAGTGTACTTCTGTTCCAGGCTTCTGTTCATGGCTGTTTGACTGCTCACAATCATGAACTAATTAACTGGCATACAAATGGCAAATGGCTCACAAGGTACATGCTGTGCCTACCTACCCTGTGACTGAAACTATTTAAACTGGTCATGCCTAGAAGGCACTACTTTTCTTGTTTTGTTTAATCAGAAAATTCAATATACATTTATTTAGACCACCAGATTGTTCAAAAAATAATATTCAATAAATTGAACATTGGTTTTTTTTTCCTCATTGTAAGGGATGTTCATTGTCATAGACATTTCCCTGAGTTAAATTCGTGTAAAATATATTCTGTTAGAAAATTTGACAATGTTTTGTTTTTAGTAACCATTAACTAATATTGAATTATACTCTGATACCTCTGGAAGAACCTAATGTAACCATATGAACATCAAATGAGCACATAACTATCTGGCCTAGATGCCATAACAATTTATAAGGAAAAATTGAAAGAACTTCTGAAATGCTACATTTTTGCCAGTGTTAAGGACAACACATGGGTACAGCTTCCTAGAACAGTTGTTCTCTGTCTGGACTGAGTCTGCAATCATGTTTTTTGTTTTTTGGGGTATTTTTTGGTATATTTCAGATACCTACAAAAATGATTTTAAAAACTGAAGAAGTGTAGTGATATTTAGGTAGGTAGATCTATATGCATGCAATGGAGCACATTGACAGGTAGGCTAATGAGAGACAGTTTATACAGCAGAATAAATTGTCTATCGTGTTGTAAAAGAGGTTATTATTCATAAGTATTAATAGGAAACAACTCAAGAATATAATTAAAATTGTTCCGAGGATGAACAATAAAATGCTCAGCTCCCAGCAAGTTTGGCCATCTACTTACTGAATAAATGATTCTACTCTCACTTCAAATGTAAACACACTCTGAAGGTTCCTCTTTCGTATTATAGCAAGAGGCATTTAATCAAGTTCATACATAATAGTCAATCTAGTAATATCATAATGTTTTAGGGCATAAGGCTGACATTGCCAAGGGAGTAAATTTGAAAAATTGCCAGTACCAGCCAGTACCCAGATACCCAAACCAAGCAGAGGCAGGGATGAGTGAGAGAGGCAGCCTCTAGTCTGAAGCATGTTCCATGAAGCAGTGGCTGGGGAGTGTGTATCAGATGCAGGACGTGGCGCAGAATTCATGAAAGCAAAAAGAACTACATTTCTGAAAAGAAGCAATGTTGGCATGTTTTGAGTTTGTGTCTGTAATCCGTAGGAACCAAGCACAAAGAAGAAACACGTGGTCCCCTCAGCCACGGCCCCAGAATCCACCAGGGAAGCTCACTGCTAATCCACCAGGGAAGCTCACTGCTAATTCTCCAGGGAAGCTCACTGCTGATTCTCCAGGGAAGCTCACTGCTAATCCACCAGGGAAGCTCACTGCTGATTCTCCAGGGAAGCTCACTGCTAATTCTCCAGGGAAGCTCACTGCTGATTCTCCAGGGAAGCTCACTGCTGATTCTCCAGGGNCATAAGTCTATAATGGTTTTAGACCAAATGTTCAAAACTGATCCTTCCAAAAGTAGTGTTGTACTTAAATAACCGTTAACTGAAAGCAATCACTATAGTGAATTTCACGAAACAGTGTTTCACATTTGTATAATGATTCAGTAAAATTCATTAGCATTTTAAAATGTAACTATTTACATGAGATGAGTAATGCAGGTAGGCACATAACATCAATATATCACACAGCTATATATCACAGAGATTAGACATCCATGAGTGTTGTCTATGGTAAAGAAATGTCCTCTCATGATGTCAAGGCTGTAGCACTACAGGGCCCTGGGTGGAACTTACAGACAGACAGACCTCTCCCGTCCTGCCTTAGCATCACTCTTCCTCAAGCAGAGACCTGAGTGTACTGCAGGTGTTTGATCTCAGCTACTGGGTGAAGGGATCCTGGAGGGAGGAAACATTGGAAGAAGGAGTGAGAGGAGAGAAAGAGACAGCATCCTGATAAGTCTTCTGACCTCAAGAAAGTTAATCATCCTGAAGTTTGATTGCTGTCATGTGTGAAACAAGTTAAGAATTGTTATGAAAGTGATTAAATCACTGTATTGGATCAATACAGTACAATCAGTTAAGATTGTACCCATCCTGGTTTATGGTTTATAATTTATATTCACACACACACACACACACACACACACCTCACTCTGTTCCTTTCCTAGATCTGGGATTGCGCTGCTTGTCCTGGAGTCTGGCAGTTATGGAGGAGCAGATGATGGCATAAGTGAGTCTTTAGGTGTATATTTCTAGGACCCAGGCTTCAAATCTTGTTACAGACCTTCTCGGTTTTGCTATGTGCCCACATTCCCTTTCTTAGCTCCTTTATAACTACAGGAAGGTGTGTTTTTCAAGCCATCAGCTGGTGTGGAGCATGGAGCAAAAGGGACGATGAGGGAATGAAAACTCCCCTGCCTTTGCAGCTTCCTTTCTCACTGAGCAGCCTGCGACAGGTCCTCCTCACACTATGTGAGAGCACCATAGCTTTGCCGAGGGCACGACTGCCAGCCAGCGGAGCACACACGGCCCTCACAATTAGTGCTGCTAGGCTGTAGAGCAAAAGGCCAAGGTCATTAGTCCATACTTACATTAGAGCTTGTTTTCATCCTAGATAATGGGGAAAACAAAAGCTATTATTTTTAAATTCTATGGAAATGTGAAAATAAATGCTATTCATATTATATCTGCCTAAGGCTTTCATAAAAACGCAGTTAATTTCCAGAATAATGTATCTATTATATTTTGTGTTTGTGAGGATAATTTGAAACATATATTTCTACTCAGGGACTTTTGAACTCAGCGGTGGAACAAACTGCAATAATTAGCTGAGCCACTAAACTGAAGCTGAATGTTAATGCTTTCCATTTGAAAAAAAGTCTTGTTACAAAAGAATGTTTGAGAAACTTAAAAAGAATTAAACTTTGTACCAACATCAAGAAGCCTTGTCTATAGCCCAAGCAGGGAGAAGGCAAAGGAGTAAATGAGAGACACACCCCATGGTCTCTCCGGCCTTTGAGAAGGACTCAGATGGAAAGGGGATATTATCTGGGAGGGCCATGGAAGGAAAAGTCTCTCCTACCCTTTCCAAGGTGTGCGTGTGCTGAGGCAGCAGCCAGTGTTTGGCCAGGAAGCTCCCCGTTCACTCGGGCCAGGCTGCCTGCTTCTTCCTCCTCTCTATCCAATTGGAGAGTTTGGATTTCTTTTATCTAAACATTTCAAAATTCCCCATGAATCTTGTTTATAATCTATCTGTCTGTCTATCTATCTTCCTTTCATATGTGTGTGTTCCTGTGCATTTAGAGGACAACCTGAGGGAATCAGTTCTCTCTTTCTACCATGTGGCTTCCCCTGCTTAAGCTAAGGTCTGAAGCTTGGTGACAAACTGACCCTAAGCTGAGTATTGAGCACAGTGGCTACTTCTCCGTAAGCATTACCCATAGATCTTTAAAGCATAAAAACATTGTAGCTCCTCCCAGGGAAGAGGTATGTGATGAGCCCCAGGTGTGGTACCTATGAAAGGCTCCTTGGAGAAAGGAGAGAAGTCCTGACAGCTGCTACACCAAGCACAGAAAACATAGATGTTGTTACTGCACTTGACAGGAGGTGTGAGGAGTCAAATCTAGATGAACATGGAGCAGTCAAAGTTTGGGATATTGATACATAGCAATGTAAATCTAACTAACTGAGTTTTTACACTAAGGAGTGGTTAACATAGAAAATTTAAAGTTACCCATTTTACCACCATGGAAAATAGTTTTACAGAATCCTTGAGAACTACTGCAACCACCCTCAAGAAGAGAAAGCACAGCCAAGAAAGCCTAAAACTCTACTAAATAAAAAAAGGTGAGCGTGAGGATACCATAAAAACTAATGGGTCTCACCCCAAGACAGAGATGTGCTACTAGCTTCTCTTGCTGCCATGGCAGAGTACTTTAGAGAAGCAAATGGAGGAAATGTTTCTTTCCGGTCACAGTTGCAGAAAACACAGTCTATCTCAGTTGTGAGAGAAGTTCTGCACACACCTATGACTGTAGGATCATGAGGTGACAGCTGCACAGGGTGCTCATGGGCAGCAGAAAAGAGTAGATCACAACCAGAGTTCAGTGAGCCAGGAGCCATAAGGCAGCTCCCATTGCCTAAAGAATCTACAGCCTCCAGAATAACAAAGCTCAGGCCTTCGGGGAATGTTTTAGACTCAGACAAGAGCCAGATCCCTCCCCCCTCCTCCCCCCCTTCTCTCCTTCCCCCTCCTATCTCCTCCTTCCTCCTCCCTCCTCCTCCCTCCTCCTCCTCCTTCACCTTCCTGGCAGGGTTTCTCTATCTTCATTGTTTTAGGCTTCTCTACAGGAGGCATTATTCAAGGTTGTGGTCCTTGGGTCTCCAGTTTCAGTTTAATTCCACAGTGATGGGAAGATGTACTTTTATGATCAGGTTCAGAATATGGTCATATTTTCTTTACTAAGGATGTTTTATTTCTCAGATTATAGTCTATCACAGTGATGATCCAAATGAACAGAATAGTGTGTGCTATGTTTTTATTGAATAGACTATACTCCCTAAATATCAGGTAAAATCGAGTTTGTTGTTATTACCACTCAGGTATCCTATGTCCTTCTTGTATTTATTTAGTCAATAATTAACAGAGGTGTTGAAATTCATGGCAATGACTGTTCATGTATCTATTCTTTTATAATTCTAAAAGTTTTGCTTTATTTATTTTTGAGGTTTTTGTCATTAGACATGTAAAGACTTTGGAGTGTTATGTTCTCTTTTTTGGATAGACACTTATCATTGTGAAATGACTCTTCATCTTGGTGGCAGTGTTCCCGACTACAGAATCAACTCTGTTAATATTAAAATGCAGGGTGAAGGTTAGTGTTAACTATCTACTTGGCAAACTCTAGAATATGCCCAGAGAGGTAACTCCCAGCTTGCCTGTTGGGGATTATCTTGGTTCCATTAATGGAATCACTACTAACTGGTCCACTGTGGGTGGCACCATTTCCTGGCCAGGATTCTGGGCTACCTGAATGGAGAAAGCAAGCAGCAGGTGTTCATTCCTTTGTGATTTCTGACTGTGATGTAACATGATTGCCTCATGCTCGATCTGTGAGCTGGAGTAAAGCATTCCTCCCATAATTGCTATTCTCAGAGGACTTTATCACAGACACAAGAAAAGTGTGTCATTTGGACTTTAATTGTAGCTGTGTTGTACACATTTTTCTTTTCTTGTCATACTGATATTTTAGGTCTTTTAATTGTACAGCTGCATCTTCTTATACTTCATGATTCATTATGGATAAAATTGAGTTCTGATTTTTTTTGCTCTTTGTTCCTTCTCTCATTTTTCATGCATTCTTTGAGAACATTGAATATTTTATGACTCTTTCTATTTGTTGATTTATTGGTTTTATTTATATTTATTTGCTTTATAGTTTATATCATGCACACTACATAATCTTTCAAATTATATTATTTTTCTTCTATTTTTAAAATTATAATTGCATTATTCTCCCTTCCCTTTCCTCCCTCCAGTCCTTCCCATAAATCATTTCTTCCTCTTTCAAATTCACATTCTTTTTGCATTAACTTTTATTATATGCATATATGTATGTCTGATATATAGGCATGTATATACATATATCTCCTTAAATATAACCTGCTTAACCTGTGTAATATGACTTGTATATCAAAGTATATTCGGGGCTGACCATTTGGTACTGGATAACTAATTGGTGTAGTCTTCCTTGAGGAAGACTATTTCTCCAGCTCTAAACATTCCTTGGTCACGTGTTGTTCTTTGAGGCCTCCTGGACTTTCCCTTGTTTACGTTAGCATGTCAGTTGTTATTGTCCTGGTTATCTCAGGCAGTCATGTTGGTAAGGCTTTATGGGTGGTCACTTCTCACATAATCAGTGATAGGTCTCATGGCAAACCTTCTTATATAACTCTGGCTCTTGCAGTCCTTCTGCCCCCTTTTCCGAATTGTTCCCTGAGCCTTGGATACAGGAGTGTTCCCTGGAGGTATCCACTGGGACTGGGCTCTACAACTCTGCCTTCTAAGTGGTTATGGTTTTCTGTAATAGTCTCTATCTGTTGCAGTGAGATTCCTTGATGATGGATGATGACTACACTTTTATCTGAAGATTTCAAGCTAGTAGACTCTAATAAGAGAGGATATGTGACATCAGTTTCTGAGTCTGGGCGACTCACTGAGTATATGTAATATATACAAATATATTTGAGGCTGACCACTTGGTACTGGATAACTTTCTTGGGGAAAGTCCCATGTGCACACAGAGGAGCAGTGCTATCCTTTCCTTAGGAAATGCACTAACTCCTTGTCATCCTAGTCCTGCCCATTTCTCTGTAAAGTTCATGACTTCATTCTTATTTACAGCCAAATAGCACTCCATAGTATATGTATGTATACCACATTTTCATTATCAATTTGTCTGTGAAAGAACATTTAGGTTGTTTCCATTTTTTAGCTAGTGGGAATAGAGCAGCAGTGAACTTGGCTGGGTACATAGCTGTGGAGTAAGATGCTGAGTCCTTTGAGTATATGTCTAGGAATGCCATACCTGGCCCAAGTTATACAAATTTACTTACAGGAATCTTGCTCTTTGCCCTAATATCTAATGTTACTTCATTGTACATTATGAACACTGTACTACATTATTACTTTGGCAGTAAGCATTCAGTATTTTAAAAAAGTATGTATCCAAAACGGGGTTTCTGGGCTTAGAGTGCAAAGGTAGAATGTTTACCTAGCATATACGAGGCCGAAATATATATGTGAGCTATGGGGCGGTTCATGCTTCATTTAAGGCTTACAGATGTATTAAGTTTGGGGAAATTACCATTATTAACTTAAAATATTTCTCCCCTCACTTTACCAGCCTTTTTCCTTTTAGGGACTCCTGTTCTGTATGAAGCAGGCTGCATGAACCGCCCCATAGCTCAGCAATGCTCTTGTCGCCCTGAGCAAGGCTTCCTCAGATTTGACTCTTACAGTTCACTCTAGCTCTCAGTCCCAGGCAGTGTACTCCTCCCCACAGCACAAGTCTCTTCTTACTCTGTTTCTGCATATACATTCGGCATATACATTCACTCCCCAGTTCTGAAAATGAAAGAAGTGTTAACTCAAGTCTTTCTCCCCTCCCTATGCCCCCATGCACACTGTCCTGCGTGCACACCATCCTGCATGCACACCATCCTGAATGCATACCATCCTAAATTCACACCATCCTGTGTGCACACAGACAGTATTTGTTATCCTTTTTCTATCAAAAGAACTCCACCATCCAAGTGTGTTCAGAAGGATTATTTTAGCTTTTCTATTTCTGTGTTTTCTTTAAAACTTGTTTCTGAGAGGTGTTTTGATGTGCTTGAAATTTTAGGCTCAGAGTTTTGATCCTTCACCAAAGGAGAATCTGCCCCAGTGTTTTCTGTTCCAAGCTGTTGCTGAGAAAATATCTGTTGCCACTCCTGTCCTGGTTCCAGTGTCACGGTCCCCATTCTTGTCATCAGCTTGATACCATTGGTTTGTGCTACACTTGGGCCTCCTTTTATTGAGCCTCATGGACAAGGGGCTTACAGATGTATTAAGTTTGGGGAAATTACCATTATTAACTTAAAATATTTCTCCCCTCACTTTACCAGCCTTTTTCCTTTTAGGGACTCCTATTCTGTATGAAGCAGGCTGCATGAACCGCCCCATAGCTCAGCAATGCTCTTGTCGCCCTGAGCAAGGCTTCCTCAGATTTGACTCTTACAGTTCACTCTAGCTCTCAGTCCCAGGCAGTGTACTCCTCCCCACAGCACAAGAGTCTCTTCTTACTCTGTTTCTGCAGCAGCTTGAATCATTATTCTTAAAGTACTCAGGTCTGTTTTCTAATCGTTATAACAGAACTGGGTCAGTTTAACTGGATCTTTTTTTTCTTTTTTTTTTCCCCAAATTTTTATTAGATATTTTCTTCATTTATATTTCAAATGCTATCCCGAAAGTCCTCTATACCCTCCACCATCCCCCGCCCTGCTCCCCTACCCACGCACTCCCACTTCTTGGCCCTGGTGTTCACCTGTACTGGGGCATATAAAGTTTGCAAGACCAAGGGTCCTCTCTTCCCAATGATGGCCGACTAGGCCGTCTTCTGCTACATATGCAGCTTAGAGACACAAGCTCTGGGGGTACTGGTAGTTCATATTGTTGTTCCACCTATAGGGTTGGAGACCCCTTCAGCTCCTTGGGTACTTTCTCTAGCTCCTCCATTGGGAACCCTGTGTTCCATCCAATAGCTGACTGTGAGCATCCACTTTTGTGTTTGCCAGGCACTGGCATAGCCTCAGACGAGACAGCTATATCAGGGCCCTTTCAGCAAAATCTTGCTGGCGTATGCAATAGTGTCTGTTTGGTGGCTGATTATGGGCTGCAGCAGTCACTGGTTGGTCCATCCTTTTGTCTCTGGATCTTTCTTTTCATTGTGATACATTTTTCCAGATTATTTGCATACCTACTAATTCTCAAAACTCCAAACATGAAATTTGCATACCCAATACCAGGTGCTTTGAGATGCCTGTGAATATATTGGAGTGAGGTTTGGAGTTGAAGTTAAATCATCTGGACATCTTGGTCTTCCCAAGGCTTCCTTTGAATTGGGAAACCTTCCTTTGAATAGGCAAACGCTGTGTATGGCCTAAGTCAGGTGGATGGAGGTGATACATCTGACTCCATGGGTCCTGGAACTGTGCTGGTCTCTACTCTACCTGTGGAGAACATGGTCTAGTTTGCCCAGCTACTTGCCCAGCTACTGTTGGATAGTTCGGATGCACGGAAAACCTCTGCACACTTATAACTCCCTCACCCAGCTCTTTACCTTCACCTTTAAAGTGCTTTTAACTGTGACATGCAGAGGCACACACCCATGTCTCTGCACCTCAGCCATCTTGCCTGGGCTCCCCTGAGCTCTGAATCAAGTCGTTGTGCAGACTCTGCTGGCTGACAGACCATCTTTAGCTATCATTCTGTCCTTTCCTTGTCTTTTTTGCTGATGTTCTATGGAGGATGAGAGGCTCCAGTCCCTGCTTCTACCTCTTGGCTATAGGCAGAAGCTGACCTGGTGTAAAGATGAAATTGCTATGAAACAAAACCAAAGGCTTTTCTTAATATTGTATGTTATTTCTGTAGCAACAACAAAACCATCTAGATCTTCAACATGCTTATGAAAATACAAAAAGCATACTAGACAATACAGAGTTGTATACATTTTGTGTGTTACTGTTACTGGAACATTGACAGTTTTGTGATGGTGTCCAGCAAACTAATGTTCTCTTGGATGAGTGTTCATGCTTTATTTAAATCATTTTTATCACAGATCCGTGGTGCCTCGTATCTGCTGTGGTGTCTGTTCTGTATTCTGAAGGAGAAGCAGTATAATGCTACTTGTCATCCCAGATAAATTAATAGTATTTCTTAATATTTCAATATTGAATACAGTCACTGCAGTTTAGAAACCTGAAATACCTTCAAAGAGAAAGGGAAATTTTAAGGGGCATCATATGAAAGTAAATAACAGGATAAAATTGGATAACATATTACCGAATTTAAATTTAAAATTTAGAGCACTGAAAAACTGTACATCATAGATACTGTTTTTCAAGTATAAGCAATTCCTAATGGCCAAATTTATAGAATTCTGTAGCCCTTTCACAGTAAAGCTGGATTGCATTTATAAATTTAAATGATCCTTGCTATTCACTTGCTGTGATTTTATTACAAGATGTTGCATCCCTCAAAGCTATTAATGTGATATGGCCTTGATATAGGCAATCGCAAACAGCAAAGCCTTGCTTTGCAGCCTGCTCAGAATGGAGAGCAAGATGAAAGTTTCTGCAGCAAATCTTTCCAAGCAGATGATGTTGTGGAAAATTTTGCTACATCCAAAAGATGAATGATGTTTTCCCAAAATTCTGTCTCCAAAAGAAAATTGTGTTTGGTACAAAAGTTTTCAATATTACCTTAATTACTTCAATACTTCAGGAAGTATTTATGTGTTTTACAAAAGTAAATAATTCATTTGCAATGAATGAATGCATAATTCCACTGAGCACACCTAGTTCTTTAGTTTCACTTACAGAGAAACTGCCTCACTGCTCTTGGTCTTACTAGTCCGTGTTTTACCAGACTTTTCAAAGACGCATCTATAAGACAGCATAAAGTGAAGCTTAGTATACAAGGAAAGGGAAGTTAAGGGCAACTTATGACCTTTCTATCTATCTATCTATCTATCTATCTATCTATCTATCTATCTTTCTATCTATCTATACATAGGATGCATATACATGTAAAATATACATATTACATATATACTTAATATGCACATATACATTTAATATACATACATATAATATACTTATTACATTTATACTATATACACATACATATAGTGCACATACACATAATATATACATATAACATTTATACTTATATACATATATACATAATATATACATATAACATGCTTATATATACATACATATAATACACATACACATAATATCTGCATATAACATTTATACTTATATATACACATACATGTAATGCACATACACATAACATATACATATTACATTTATATTTATATATATACATACATGTAATATATGCATATGATACACACACATATACATACCAGGTGACTGATAGAGGGTGGGTGGAAAGAACGACACTACAGTGAGAGTGAAACAGACAAGTTGACCTTGGAACACACTGAGTGTGACAGTGCTGGTCAGACAAGCAGAGGGTTATCTTGATCAGAAGATCTGGGTTACCATTATCTGTCTGAGCAAATGGAAAGGTGTGAGCAGAGGTGAGGACCCCCAGGGAGGATGGAATGGAATGTGAAATACACATGTTATTTGAGACTCCTCTATCTACTAGTCAAACACCCAGGAACTACGTATCATCTCAACATGCAGTGCTAATCACATCTGGACTACACACTCCCATGCAGCTGCTAGACAATATGTAGATAGCATGACAATGGAGTGCTAGGGAGGCCCAGGGAAGCTGAATGTCTGGAGAGCAGAGGAAGCAGAGACTCCTCAGAAGCAAGTGCAGAAAGATCTTCCTAGACGCTAGGTTTGAGGTCAAGTCAAAACTAGGCTTGCTTTAGTAATTGGCCAAAATCTTGCACCCCAAGCCAGTTTCTATTCATCAAAAGGGTGAGTTGCCCTGGGGTTACAAAGGTTACAGTCCTGGGGCTCTCCTGTGAGGCGTCTAGTCACAAAACCTCTTGTCACACTGGACTTCACATCCAGAAAGGCAAAGTTTGAGGCAGTTGTAAAGGAACAAGAAGGGTGTGAGAGACCAATATGGCTTGCACCTTACAGTTCCTTCCCTCCCATTTCCACCATCCTTGTTGGGCTCAAGCCTGCCACAGCAGAATCTGGAATGTTCCTGGAGACAGTACAGACTTAAGCACCTTCTGCTTAGACTTTCCTTCATTCCACTTCTTCCTCCTCTTCCTTCCCCTCCTCTTCCTCATCCTCCGTGTCTTTTTCTTCTTCTGCCTGTATTGTTTCTCCTTATTTTTCCTACCTTTCTCTGATTCTTTATTTTTTCCCATTCAAATTCAATTTCTCAAGTTATCTTATTTTTCATGTACATAGCCGATCCTCCTTCACAAATCATTTAAATGAAGAGAGTATTTTCTCTAACATTTGTTGCTCTAATAGAATAGTCATAATTTGGGTGATGGGGGAGGTTTTGCAGTTCACTGATTTTAACATGTCTGGGGAATACATGCCTTCCTGTTTGTTAAGTTATCAAGTACTGTCAAAAACAAAAGTGCTTGGTTTTATTTCTATTTAAGGATGTTTTAAATTCATAATTGCACTTAAGTTGTTAATTTGCAAAATTTATTTAGTGCCTACTGTCAGTCTTTTCCCTTAAATTAAGAACTATGCAACAAATTAGTTCTTAGTGATAATTATATTTTCTAAAAACTGTTGAAGCAAATCAAAACTCTAATGTCAAAGTATTTTCTCAAATGAAGTGGGACCAAACCCGTAATTTAAGTTTGTTGCTAATTCTACTTGCATGTAAACACTCTAACAGATTTCCCATTCTCCCTTGATGATGGACCTGCAGCCACGGGGTACTAGAGTGGAAAAGACCCGGGAGAGCAGGTCCTTCACACATCTCATCTTAGAGACTCTTAAGGATGGGGATAAGAGCAGGTTAAGAAGAAGCACAGGACTGGGAATTCACACTTTGCAGCCCCGATGCTGCTCAAGGCAGGAGTGGAACTTGGCATTACTGCTGCTTTCTGTTCCTTGATTCTTACTTTGGAGCCTGTCTTATTTGCTTAGGTGTCATTAGTAGGTGACTCTCCATTTGTTCTCTGTCCTCTCCTCCCTCTCTCCATACAATCTGAAGCCAGCATGATACAAGGAATGCTTCTCTGAATCGGATATTATCAGGGAGGGACTGGACACGACCGTGACATCAGAAGCTCTGCGTAGATGTGCACCGGGTGGGACCTCTGATCCTGGAGTCTATGCTCTCAGCAGTCAGCAGGTCTCATCTGTCCCAGTCACAGGGGCAAGTCGCAGCTGCTTGTCATGCCTGGGCTTTGCAGGAGGGGCAGTTATGAAGGGGAGTATTACAATCAGCAATCCTTCACCACATTACCACAGAGGATCACATGCAGTACTGGAATGCAGGCATGATCCAAGAAAATCGGTAATTAACTTTTTAGAATTTAGAAGGTACAGCACAGTATAAATTCTAAAAACACTTATATGGTCATACTGTGTGGTGGCATGGTCATACTGTGTGGTGCCATGGATCCCTTGCTGGAATGTTTGAGGGTCTGCATCATCATACCTTATGGACTTTGGGGTCCCCTCTTTTTAAGTGATAGAGTAGATTATACCTTTACACCATTAATGATAAGACATATATATTGTGCAGCCCCACTGTCCCCAGAGGAGACACCACTTTCAGGGGCTGTAACACGCCCAGTATCTTAGGATTCCAGGATCTCAGGATAGCAGGAGCTTGGTCACACCAGGATCTCAGGGTCTCAGAGGAAACTTGGCTGCCAAGAACTCTGACACACCCAGAATCTCAGGTTCACAAGAGCCCGGAATCATAGGATCACAGAGAAAGCTGGGCTCTGAGGAGTCCTGAATCAACTGGGATTATAAGAAGGACAAGCTCCAATCAGATATATTGAGGGCAGCAAGCACTTGAGATAATCAGATGGCAGGAGGCAAGCATAAGAACAGAAGCAACAGAAACCAAGGTTACTTGGCATCATCAGAACCAAACTCTCTCACTATGGTAAGTCCTAGATACACCATCACACCAGAAAAGCAAGATATGGATCTAAAGTCACTTCTCACGATGATGATGGGGAACTTTAAGAAGGAAATAAATAAATCCCTTAAAGAAATACAAGAAAACACAGGTAAACAGCTAGAAGCCCTTAAACAGGAAACACAAAAATCCCTTAAAGAGTTACAGGAAAATACTACCAAACAGGTGAAAGAATTAAACAAAACCATCCAGGATCTAAAAATGGAAGTAGAAACAATAAAGAAATGACAAAAGGAGACAACACTGGAGATACAAAACCTAGGAAAGAAATAAGGAACCATAGATGCAAGCATCAGCAACAGAATACAAGAGATGAAAGAGAGAATCTCAGGTGCAGAAGATTTCATAGAAAACATGGACACAACAATCAAAGAAAATGCAAAATGTGAAAAGATCCTAACTCAAAACATCCAGGAAAACCAGGACACAATGAGAAGACCAAACCTAATGATAATAGGTATAGATGAGAAGGAAGATTTTTTTAAACAATATTTTTATTAGATATTTTCTTCATTTACATTTCATATGCTATGCTGAAAGTCCCCTATATACTCCCCCAGACCTGCTCCCCAACCAACCCACTCCCACTTTCTGGTCCTGGAATTCACCTGTACTAGGGCATATAATCTTTGCAAGACCAAGGGGCCTCTCTTCCCAATGATGGCCGACTAAGCCATCTTCTGCTACATATGCAGCTAGAGACAAGAGCTCTGGGGGTACTAGTTAGTTCATATTGTTATTCCTCCTATATAGTTGCAGACCCTTCAGCTCCTTGGGTACTTTCTCTAGCTCCTCCATTGGGGGCCCTGTGTTCCATCCAATAGATGACTGTGAGCATCCACTTCTGTATTTTCCAGGCACTGGCAAAGCCTCACAAGAGACAGCAATATCAGGGTCCTGTCAGCAAAACCTTTGTAGCATATGCAATGGTGTCTGCTTTTGGTGGTTGTATAAGGGATGGATCCCCAGGTGGGGCAGTCTCTGGATGGTCCTTCCTTCTGTCTCAGCTCCACACTTTGTCTCTGTAACTCCTTCCATGGGTATTTTGTTTCCCATTCTAAGGAGGAATGAAATATCCACACTTTGATCCTCCTTCTTCTTGGTTTTCATGTGTTTGCAAATTGTGTCTTGGGTATTCCAAGTTTCTGGGCTGATATCCACTTACCAGTGAGTGCATATAATGTGAGTTCTTTTGTGATTGGGTTACCTCACTCAGGATGTAATCCTCCAGATCGATCCATTTGCCTAAGAATTTCATAAATTCACTGTTTTTAATAGCTGAGAAGTACTCCATTGTGTAAATGTACCACATTTTCTGTATCCATTCCTCTGTTGAGGAAATCTGGATTCTTTCCAGCTTCTGGCTATTATAAATAAGGCTGCTATGAACATAGTGGAGCATGTGTCCTTATTACCAGTTAAAACATCTTCTGGGTATATGCCCAGGAGAGGTATTGCTGGATCCTCTGGTAGTACTATGTCCAGTTTTCTGAGGAACCACCAGACTGATTTCCAGAGTGGTTTTATAACCTTGCAATCCCACCAGCAATGGAAAAGTGTTCCTCTTTCTCCACATCCACGCCAGCATCTGCTGTACCTGAATATTTGATCTTAGCCATTCTGACTGGTGTTNGGTATATGCCCAGGAGAGGTATTGCTGGATCCTCTGGTAGTACTATGTCCAGTTTTCTGAGGAACCACCAGACTGATTTCCAGAGTGGTTTTATAACCTTGCAATCCCACCAGCAATGGAAAAGTGTTCCTCTTTCTCCACATCCACGCCAGCATCTGCTGTACCTGAATATTTGATCTTAGCCATTCTGACTGGTGTTTGGTGGAATCTCAGGATTGTTTTGATTTGCATATCACTAATGATTAAGGATGTTGAACATTTTTTTCAGGTGCTTCTCAGCCATTCAGTATTCCTCAGTTGAGAATTCTTTGTTTAGCTCTGTACCCCATTCTAATGGGGTTATTTGATTTTTTTTTTTTTTTTTAGTCCAGCTTCATGAGTTCTTTGTATATATTGGATATTAGTCCCCTATCTGATTTAGGATTGGTAAAGATCCTTTCCCAATTTGTTGGTGGCCTTTTTGTCTTATTGACAGTGTCTTTTTGCCTTATAGAAGCTTTGCAAATTTATGAGGTCCCATTTGTTGATTCTTGATCTTTCAGCACAAGCCATTGTTGTTCTGTTCAAGAATTTTCCCCCTGTGCCCATATCTTTGAATCTATTCCCCAATTTCTCCTCTATAAGTTTCAGGGTTTCTGGTTTTATGTGGAGTTCCTTGATCCACTTAGACATGAGTCTTGTACAAGGAGATAAGAATGGATCAATTCGCATTCTTCTACATGATATCCGCCAGTTATGCCAACACCATTTGTTGAAAATGCTGTCTTTTTTTTCCATTGGATGGTTTTAGCTCCTTTGTCAAAGACCAAGTGACCATAGGTTTGTGGGTTCATTTCTGTGTCTTCAATTCTATTACAATTATCTACCTGTCTGTTACTGTACCAGTACCATGCAGTTTTTATCACAATTGCTCTGTAGTACAGCTTGAGGTCAGGCATGGTGATTCCACCAGATGTTCTTTTATTGTTAAGAATAGTTTTTGCTATCCTAGGTTTTTTGTTATTCCAGATGAATTTGCAAATTGCCCTTTCTAACTCTGTAAAGAATTGAGTAGGAATTTTGATGGGGATTGCATTGAATTTGTAGATTTCTTTCAGCAAGATAGCCATTTTTATTATATTAATCCTGCCAATCTATGAGCATGGGAGATCTTTCCATCTTCTGAGATCTTCTTTGATTTCTTTCTTCAGAGACTTGAAGTTCTTATCATGCAAATCTTTCACTTCCGTAGTTAGAGTTACACCCAGGTATTTTATATTATTTGTGACTATTGTAAAGGGTGTTGCTTCTCTAATTTCTTTCTCAGCCTGTTTATTCTTTGTGTAGAGAAAGGACACTGATTTGTTTGAGTTAATTTTATATCCAGCTACTGCACTGAAGCTGTTTATCAGGTTTAGGAGTTCTCTGGTGGAACTTTTAGGGTCACTTATATATACTATCATATCATCTGCAAATAGTGATATTTTGACTTCTTCCTTTCCAATTTGTATCCCCTTGATCTCCTTTTGGTGTCGAATTGCTCTGGCTAGGACTTCAAGTACTATATTGAATAGGTAGGGAGAAAGCCATTTCTAGTCCCTGATTTTAGTGGGATTGCTTCGAGTTTCTCTCCATTTAATTTGATGTTGGCTACTGGTTTGCTGTACATTGCTTTTACCATGTTAAAATATGGGCCTTGAATTCTTGAACTTTCCAAGACTTTTATCATGAATGGGTGTTGGATTTTGTCAAATGCTTTCTCAGCATCTAACGAGATGATGTGTTTTTTGTCTTTGAGTTTTTTTATATAGTGAACTACATTGATGGATTTCTGTATATTGAACTATCCCTGCAGCACTGGGATGAAGCCTACTTGGTCATGATGGATGATTGTTTTGATGTGTTCTTGGATTTGGTTTGCAAGGATTTTATTGAGTATTTTTGCATTGATATTCATAAGGGAAATTGGTCTGAAGTTCTCTTTCTGTGTTGTGTCTTGGTGTGGTTTAAGTATCAGAGTAATTGTGGCTTCAAAGAATGAATTGGGTTGAGTACCTTCTGTTTCTATTTTTTAGAATAGTTTGAGGAGAATTGGAATTAGGTCTTCTTTGAAGGTCTGATAGAACTTTGCACTAAACCCATCTGGTCTTTGGCTTTTTTTGGTTGGGAGACTATTAATGACTACTTCTATTTCTTTAGGGAAAATGGGACTATTTAGATTGTTAATCTGATCCTGATTTAAATTTGATAACTGGTATCTGTCTAGGAAATTGTCCATTTCATCCAGGTTTTCCAGATTTGTTGAGTATAGCCTTTTGTAGTAGGATCTGATGAGGTTTCGGATTTCCTCAGGTTCTGTTGTTGTTTCCTTTTTCATTTCTGATTTTGTTTATTAGGATACTGTCCTTGTACCCTCTAGTGAGTCTGGGTAAGGGTTTATCTATCTTGTTGATTTTCTCAAAGAACCAGTTCCTGGCTTGGTTGATTCTTTGTATAGTTCTTTTTGTTTCCACTTGGTTCATTTCAACCCTACGTTTGATTATTTCCTGCCATCTACTACTCTTGGGTGAATTTGCTTCCTTATGTTCTAGAGATTTTAGGTGTGCTGTAAAGTTTATGCTCTCTCTAGTTTCTTTTTGGTAACACTCAGAGCTATGAGTTTTCCTCTTAGGAATGCTTTGATTGTGTCCCATAAGTTTGGGTATGTTGTGGCTTCATTTTCATTAAACTCTAAAAGTCTTTAATCTCTGTATTTCCTCTTTGACCAAGTTATCACTGAGTAGAGGGTTGTTCATCTTCTACATGAATGTTGGCTTTCTATTATTTATGCTGTTATTGAAGATCAGTCTTATTCTGTGGTGATCTGA
The DNA here is from genome assembly GCA_902729485.2 of Mus minutoides. NCBI lineage: Eukaryota > Metazoa > Chordata > Mammalia > Rodentia > Muridae > Mus > Mus minutoides. The sequence continues at coordinate 42,226 of CACVCL010030657.1, forward strand.
TAGGATGCATGGGATAATTCCAATATTTTTGTATCTGTTGAGGCCTATTTTATGATAGGTTCAATTTTGGAGAAGGTACCATGAGGTGCTGAGAAGAAGGTATATCCTTTTGTTTTAGGATAAAATGTTCTGTAGATAACTGTTAAATCCATTTGTTTCATAACCTCTGTTAGTTTCACTGTGTCTCTGTTTAGTTTCTGTTTCCAGGATCTGTCCATTGATGAGAGTGGGGTGTTGAAGTCTCCCACTATTATTGTTTGAGGTGCAATGTGTGCTTTTACCTTTATTAAAGTTTCCTTAATGAATGTGGATGCATAGATGTTCAGAATTGAGAGTTCATCTTGGAAGATTTTACCTTTGATGAGTATGAAGTGCCCCTCCTTGTCTTTTTGATAACCTTGGGTTGGAAGTCTATTTTATTCAATATTAGAATGGCTACTCCAGCTTGTTTCCTTGGACCGTTTGCTTGGAAATTTGTTTTCCAGACTTTTACTCTGAGGTAGTGTCTGTCTTTGTCCCTTAGGTGGGTTTCCTGTATGCAGCGAAATGTTCAGTCCTGTTTATGTAGCCAGTCTGTTAGTCTATGACATTTTATTGGGGAATTGAGTCCATTTAAGAGAAATTAAAGAAACGTAATTGTTGCTTCCTGTTATTTTTGTTGTTAAAATTGGGATTCTGTTCTTGCAGATATCTTCTTTTAGGTTTGTTGAAGGACTAATTTCTTGCTTTTTCTAGGGCATAATTTCTCTCCTTGTGTTGGAGTTTTCCCTTTATTATCCTTTGAGGGGCTGGATTAGTAGATATTGCGTGAATTTGGTTTTGTCATGGAATACCTTGGTTTCTCCATCTATGGTAATTTAGAGTTTTGCTGGATATAGTAGCCTGGGCTGGCATTTGTGTTCTCTTAGGGTCTGTATAATATCTGTCCAGGATCTTCTGGCTGTCATAGTCTCTTGTGAGAAATCTTATGTAATTCTAATAGGTCTGCCTTTACATGTTGCTTGACCTTTTCCCTTAGTGCTTTTAATATTCTATCTTTATCTAGTGCATTTGTTGTTCTGATTATTATATGTCGGGAGAAATTTCTTTTATGGTCCAGTCTATTTGGAGTTCTGTAGGCTTCTTTTATGTTCATGGGCATCTCTCTCTTTAGGTTATGGAAGTGTTCTTCTATAATTTTCTTGAAGACATTTACTGGCCCTTTAAGTTGAAAGTCTTCATTCTCATCTATACCTATTATCCTTAGGTTTAGTCTTCTCATTGTGTCCTAGATTTTCTGGATGTTTTGAATTACCTGGAGCTGGAATTACTTACAATGGTAAGCCACCTAACATTGGTGCTACAAAGCAAGCTTGAATCCTCTGTAAGAGCAGTACATGCTTTTAACCAGCAAACCAACTTTCTGCCCCTAAAAGGTGTTGGAGAATAGTCATCCTTCTTAAAGTAATGGAAAAGACACAAGGGCAAGGAGGGTTGTTCTCCATTTGGGGAAGTGATCACAGCTTACCTTTTAATGAGGACTGCCCATTTGTCCTGTCCACGTCCTGTGTCCTGCATCTCCTCCTCTTTTTTTTTTTCACTTTCTTTCCATCCTGTTTGTGGGTTTGTTTTGTTTTGTTTTGTTTTGTGTTTGGTGTTTTGTGATGCTGGGTCACCTGCTGCCTGTGGAGATAATGAACTCCAGACTCCACCCCTGAAATCCTGATTACAAACTAAGGTCAGATGTCTTCTCTCTAGAATGCCCTTGGTTCTCTGTATGTCTCAGTTCTTCTCAAAACCCTTCACGCTTTCTCCTTTTAAGCACGTCAATAATAATTGTATCCATATCTCTAATTTACCTACCAAGCACTTTAAATCACTCATTTTTTTCTCAGCTTTTGCTTATACTATGAGCATGCCATAATTGCCAAGAGACCTGAATTACAATGTTGTTCTCCAGCCTACACACTAACGAACTATGTAAGCCAGCCTCTTATTTGTACTTGCTCTTCAGTGAAAAGAGAATGTCTGGAGGTGAGAACTCACTGGCGGGTGTTGACCTCCTCCTTCTTGCTGGGATGCTGCTGCCTGGATTCTTAGATGGTCCAGTGCTGTGTGAATGCCTTCAACCAGCCCCCTTTTTATG
>CACVCL010030658.1:0-44348 GCA_902729485.2 Mus minutoides
ACATTATATTTTATTGATTACTTGAGAAGTTCACATCATGAACCTCGATCACATTCGCTTCCCAGCCCTCCCAGGTCCCTTCCCCCTACCGTTGTGAACCATCCCCCAACAAAAAAAAAAAAAGAAGGAAAAAAATCCAAGTTCAATTTGTGTCACCCATACACTCACTGGATCACGGTCCAACGCAGTGGCCAGCTCCTTAAAGAAAACTGAGTTCTTCCCACCGCACTCCCACTGAAGCCCTGCACATCAGCTCCTTGCCACTATTTTAAGAGTTCTTCTGTCTGGGTTGTTACTTTTCTGAGGGAGGTCCGGGTTGGCACAGAAGTCTCCTACGTCAATGATTTATTTGCAGTGTTTATCTTCCATAATTTGGTCTGCATTTTCTGCTATCTTTTAGATTTTAGTAGCAGCACTAATGAGTCTCATAAAATTACTAACAGATAAAATCACTTTATCTCTAGCTATAGATAAGGCCTATTAGTCCTTTGGAGATAAGCTATAGCCAGGCTCCAAAGTCATCCAGCCTGAGGTATTGTGGGTGTTAAATATTTTATGGCTTTTTCATTCTTCTGTGATCTCTTTAGCTTTTCTGCCTTCTCCTGATTCATTTTTGCCATTTATTAGGTAGGAAAAATCCTTGTCTCATCCAGCATTTCAAATCACATAAATCTATGCATGACATCACGTCTTAAATTGCCCTTCTGTGCTTATTACATCTGCTTTCTTACTAGCCTCCTTCACTCCCTTTTATTTTATTTTTCTTGCTAGCCTTAAAGAATTTTCTTTGAGAATACAGAAATAGCTAGGCATGGCAGGATATTTCTTTAATCCCAGGAGGAGGCAGGCAGATTTCTGTGAGTTTGAGGCTAGCCTAGTCTACATAGTGAGTTGCAAGACAGACAGAGTTATATAGTAAGACTCCATTTAACAAAGGAAGGGAGGGAGGGAGGGAGGGAGGGAGGGAGGAAGGAAGGAAGGAAGGAAGGAAGGAAGGAAGGAAGGAAGGAAGGAAGGACTAGGAAGGGATTCCACCTCTTGTCTATCTTAGCATCATCCTTGAGAGCACAGACCGACTCGACATGGGATAGATATTTATTGGCATGCTAAGTCCAAAGAACACTGTTTTTATTTTTCTTCATCAGTTCCATTTTCCCCAAGTCTTCAATTCCTCTTTCTGTTCTCTTCTGGCTCTTTCTTTTCTATCAGAAATAAGTTATCAGAATAAAGATGCCAATTCTTTCCCATTCTTAGAATGAAGTAACTAAATCAATGAATCAAATTCTGAGTACATCATTGGTTTTGGCACATATGATTTGATATATTTGATCTCTCTTTCTCACTCTCTCTCTCTCTCTCTCTCTCTGTGTGTGTGTGTGTGTGTGTGTGTGTGTGTGTGTGTGTGTCTGTGTGTGATACTTGTGGGAGGGGTAGAAGGAGCAAGAGAGAGAATACACAAACACATGCCAGAAGAAGACATTGGATTCCCCTGGACCTTGGGTTATAAATGATTGTGAGCTGCCATGTGGGTGCTAGTAACTGAACCTGGATCCTCTCCAAGAGTAGTCAGTGCTCTTAACCACTGAGCTGTCTTTCCAGTCCCTGAAAATAGTTAGCGAAGGTTACTAGCAAGTGGCTTTGCTCAGCCCTACCTAGCGTCACTGCTATCCAGTAGGTTTGGGAAATTGATGGATACTTCATTCATGTGGGTGTACATAGTCCATTTTTATAGGCAGTTCAGAGGTATTTGGAATTCTTTTGTCCAGAATGTGGGGTGTGATATTTTATTGTACACTGAAGAAAACTTAGTAAGGATGTCACCTAAGCCTGCTGAGCATCTTCTCATCCTGGGGATAGTGTGCTGGACTTCCCACTGCTGTTTACCAATCGATCAATACTTGGGCCTTCACTGGCTTCTGGCTTCTGGCATTTCTCAGTTCCATCTTTTCATGACTACTTGTTGATACACGACTACTTGTCATCACGACTCTTGATTGGACTTTCACAATCAAACTGAAGTTGATTTTCTCTGAAGTTTTAACTTAGCCTCACTTAACATCCTCTGTGCCCTGGAGCGTATCCCTCACAGCCTACCTTGCTGTTTTAAGATTTGTTTATTTCTCCTTTCAGAGTTTCAAGCAATGACAGCTTTGTTCCTTTATATTTATTTATTTCACTTCATTTACTTATTTGTTTGTTTAGTGTGTGTGTGTGTGTGTGTGTGTGTGTGTGTGTCCCCTCCACTGGGCACTTCGGGAGGTTAGAAGATAACTTGGGAGAGTCAGTTCTTTATTTCCAACAAGTACATCCCAGAAATCACCAGCTCTTGCTCCAGCTAATCTGTCACATCAGCCCCTCATCCTCCAGTTTAATGTCCTAGTTGTAGCTCTCCAATTTTGGAATTGGACAGAAGAACTCTTAAAATAATGACAAGGAGCTGAGGTGCAGGGCTGCACAGTCGATGGCCTTCAGTGGGAGTGTGGTGGGAAGAACTCAGTTTTCTTTAAGGAGCTGGCTACTGTGTTGGACTGTGACCCAGTGATTGTATGTGTGACACAAATTGAACTTGGGTTTTTTTCCTTCTTTTTTTTTGTTGGGGGATGGGTCACAACGGTAGGGGGAAGGGACCTGGGAGGGCTGCGAAGTGAATGTGATCGAGGTTCATGATGTGAACTTCTCAAATAATCAATAAAATATCATTTTATTATAAACAAAATTTGAACACTAAACCAAAAAAACTATCTCAACAAAAAAGAGGAACATTTATTTCAGTGTTATTCTTTTTATTATAATCATTTATATTTTATTATGAGTTTCTTGTCTTGCCCGTGTTTTCTTCCCAGGTTTTTACATTCATACTTTTCTTCTGTGGTTTCTATTTGGTTACCTTTCTAAATCCCATGGCTGACATATTTCCTTATGCTGAGCTGTTCCTTTCATTCTGGTTTTTCCTCTTATTAGATTTATTATCCCTGGTTCTTGTCTTGGTCCTCCTTTCAGAACGGGCTCACGGCAGGCACAATGCCTCCTGATCCACAAATGTCCTTATTGGTCTCGCAAAGGTGACCAACCATCCACCTTTGGGCAGGTTAGATATCTAAACACCAACACTTGCCCCTAGGAAAGTTAGATTCGCTACAGCTTCCATATTCCAGCCTGCCTGGCTTGCAAGACACTCATGGGCACCTTCCTTTCAAGACAGTAGTGTGAAGGATGGCCACACTGAGAACAGAGAGGCCCCACGTGCAGGTGGCAGCGGAATGTTCACCTCATATGCAGTCTGCTCCCAGTGGCCTGTCACCACCTGCAGGCCGCGTAGAGTCACAGCTTGTTTCTCTCCTTGTCTCCATGGCTTGTCCCTCCCCAGCTCCCTGTGGCTGCTGCTCTTCCCAAGACTTTCCTTTGGTGAACCTCTGGAGTGAAGGGCTCAGCACAGGTCCTGGGGTTGGAGCTCTGCAGATGACTCAATGACCTCACACCCAAATGCTTCAGGTGTGTTTGTTTTATAGGAAAGGAACTATGACCCTATGCCAACACAGAGGAGGAGAAGAGATGCTCATGTGTGTGCTGAGACCTCAGGGATTGTCACTAACCATGAGATTCCTTTCCATCCTCTAGAGCCAGAATATTGTCTAGAGGTCACAGAGCACCATCCCACCCACAGCATGCTCAGTCAGTTCCGAGACTCAGAAAGCCACATCTGGTGATCCTGCCACTCGCATCAAGGTGAAGTGACCCAGTTTCCAGTTTAGGTACTTTGAATTTGTCAACAGGACCTGACCCACCACACGCCCTCTCTGGTCACCCCTGTTGTTCCAGCTGTTGGCCCTCTGGGGATTTGTAGGGAAGTCTGGCCTGGAATCTGCTGGGAGCTTCCCCTCACTCACTAATGCTCAGCTCAGGCCCTGCTCTGAAATCCCTCCCTTTCTCCGGGGCCTGGTTGGTTAGTGCTGCTACAGACCTTCTCTAACTTTGTTCTTGACAGTTTTAGAGAGAATCTTTGGCAAGCAGAAGAGGTACAACTTATCACCCTGGATCTGGATATGCCAGAAGCAGGTAGGAAAACCCTGCAAGGAGCTGGGTAGGGGGACCATCCACAGGGAGAGTAAGACAAAAGGAAGGAGATATGACCCCATGTGGCCTTCAGGTGGTGACACTCCCAGGTATCATCTGCCAGAAGGGGGTGTGTTCTGGGGCAGGGGCAGGGGCAGGGGTGTGTCCTAGGCTAGGGACAGGGGCAAGTAGGCAAGCAGGCAGAACCTAGTTTACAAAATCCAGCATGCAACTCTAGAATATGACTTTGGGAGTCATAGAAATGAGAAGGAAAGCAAGGTTTGTGTTTTAGAAACTACTGCAGAGACAGGATGGAGGAAGGCTATGGGTCAAGGTGGGAAAGAAAAGACCATTGCATCACAAGAAACAGGAGATGCTGAACCCCTGAACCCAGAAGACTGAGAGGAGGAGATGGATCATCAAGATAATAGAAGTGATGTTCAATTGAACCTGGGGACTTGCTTGGATACAGAGAAGAGTCAGGAATGACTCAGAGGGCCCTGGTTGGGGCAATTCGGAGGATTATGTTGCTATTCATCAAGAAGAGGCTGCGGGAGGAGAAGCAGGTTTGGAGTGTGAGCCTGGGCTTGAACTTACTGCTTCTAACTTCAAAAACGTCAAAGGACTGACCGAGGCCAATAGGTTGATCCAACATTTGAGTCTGGGGCTCAAGAAATATAATGCTTAAGAGTATGGAATACCCATGATACAACTCACAGACCACATGAAGCTCAAGAGGAAGGAAGACCAAAGAGTGGATGCTTCAGTCCTACTTAGAAGGGGGAACAAAATAATCAAGGAAATTAGAGCGTGGGAGGGATTTGGGAGGAAGACAGAGGGGGAGGGGAAAAAGAGGGGCAGAATCAGGTATGGGGGGAGATGTACAGAGGGTCAGGAAATTGAACAGAGGTGTGTAGCAATGGGGGATGGGGAGCTGGGGGTAGCAACCAGAAAGTCCCAGATGCCAGGAAAACAAGAGCCTCCTGGGACCCCACAGGGATGACATTAGCTAAAATACCCCTCAAAGGGGAGGGAGAACCTGTTGAGACCATATCCAGAGATTAGGCATGGACCCCCAATTAAAAGATGGGACCACCCACCCATCTCCAAAATTTTAACCGAGAAATGCTCCTGTCTAAAGGAAATAAAAGGACAGAGAGTAGAGCAGAGACTGAAGGAAAGGCCATCCAAAGGCTACCCCCACCTGGGGATCCATTCCACATGCAGACACCAAACCCAGTCACTATTGTGGATGCCAAGAAGTGCTTGCTGACAGGATCCTGATACAGATGTCTCCTGAGAGGCTCTGCCAGATCCTGACCAATACAGATGCAGATGCTCTCAGCCAACCATCGGACTGAGCACAGGAACCCCAATGGAGGAGTTAGGGGGAGGACTGAGGAGATGAAGGGGCCTCATCCAGCATCAACGGGAGGAGAGGCCCTTGGTCCTGTGAAGGCTTGATGCCCCAATGTAGAGGAATGCTTGCACGGTGAGGTGAGAGTGTGTGGGTAGGTGGTTGGAGGAGCACCTTCATAGAAGCAGAGGGTAAGGGGGGATGGGATAGGGGGTTTGCAGAGGGAGAATTGGGAAAGGGGATAACATTTGAGATGTAAATAAATAAAATATCCAATTTTTAAAAAATAAAAAATACAATGCTTCCGGGGGCCCTTCACATGTGTGGTTGTAAATACTAGCATGGGAGCACACAGCAAGCAAGGCTGGACTCACGGGTCCCATACTGGTCTGAACACTCCTGTAGCCATCTGCGGTCCCTTAATAATGTACTGTGTGTGTGTGTGTGTGTGTGTGTGTGTGTGTGTGTGTGTGTGTGTGTGTGTGTAAGGAGCATGTGTGTGTGTCTGGATGTGTAGGCACATTTACTCTCCAGACATCAAGGCTGAGTGACTTCCATATTTAGTTTTTGGAACAGGATCTCTCACTGAACCTGTACATCACCATTCCCACAAGACCCACAGGCCAGAAAGTCCCTGGGATCCTCTTATCACTACCCCTAGAGCTAGGGTTACAAGCATGTGCCACCACACATGGCTTTTCTGTGTGTCCTGGAAATCTGAACTCGGGGATGCGCATGCTTGTAGAGCAATCACTTCAGCCACTGAGCCATCCCCCCAGCTCAAAGTCTTTAATAACCATTGAGGTAGGAGCTCACAGCTTCACTGTGACTAGGCCCTGAAAATGGAAAATGATGTCATCATTTCTAAGAGTAAGAGGGACCAAATCAGGCCTGAAGCCAAGCTCGGAAAGGTCCACCACACAGAGAGAGAAGACTGATGGTGCTATGTGGATGGGATGCTGGTGAGGGGTAGTGAAAATGCTCAAAACAAGGCCTGCGCCGTGACGTGAAGAAGGGGCAGTGACCTCACAGAGAAAGTGAGGTATTTGAGGATACACTTGTAATCCTGCACTAGGGACTCAGAGACAGAGGAGCCCTGAACCATGCTGGCCAGCCAGACTCACATGATGGTGAGCTCCAGTGAGAGATCCTGTCTTTAAAAGACAGGGTGAATAGCCTCCACAAGCACGTGCACATCTGTGCACACGCATCCCACACATCAATGTATCACACACACACACACATGCACACACACACATGCACACACACACCTGACTTCTAGTCTCCACAGGTACAACCATACCTGTGTACACCCACCCACACACCAGAGCATCACATATACACACACACCTGACTTCTAGCCTCCATGAACACATGCACACCTGTGCACATGCGGGTGCACATACACACACACATACCTGACTTCTAGTCTCCACAGGTACACCCACACCTGTGCATATACAACCATACACACAAGTGCATAACACACACATCTGACTTATAGCCTCCACAGACACACACACCTGACTTATAGCCTACACACACACACAGACGTACATGCACACGCACGAGTACATGCACACACACACACACACACACACACACACACACACACACACACCTGACTTCTAGGAGTCATCTATGGAGTGTGGAGAATTCCAGACTCTGACCACTGCCGTGGTTTCATCCCAAGCTGTCTGGACTCCCCACTTCATCCTTGTACCCTGCAGGTCACAGTGATTGTGCTAGCACTTAAGTCTGATCATGTCAGGCCTCTGCCCAAACCCATAGACAAGCTGGTCATGTCAGAGCACAGGTCTTTACTGCCTGAGAGGGAGGACCAGTCATTGGCCTCCTCTTTGCTCGCTCAGCTTGAGCGCCACAGCCTCCACACTGGCGCTGTGCCCAGCCCTCCCCCTGCCTGCATGCCCTCTCGTTATAGGAGCCCTGACCATCTCTATGGCTTGGGACTTGGGTCAGACGTTCCTCTCGGTGTGTCCTCTGCCCTGGGCAGGCCACCTCTGGTACTCTGCTTGCTTCAATCAGCCCTATCTCTCTCCACCTGACTTCCTGTGTACCTTTTGCTTTTTGTCTCTCCACCCCTAGGGGAGGAGACAGACGCTTGGCTCTGTTTATCTGCCTGGCTGGTCTTGTTGGAGAACAACAGCCCTGAGGGACATTGGGAGCTGTTGGGGATCCTGTCTTCCAAGCCAAAAATTATAATATGCTGTCTAGTAGAGAGGAAGGGTATTCCCTTGTTTGTTTGTCTGTTTGGGAATGCATCCCTTTGTTTCACAGAAGGATTTAAGGCAGCTTACAAAGCGCTCAGCAAGATGACATAAATTAGAAGCAGGTGGAGGGAGGGGGTGTCCATGCAGAGGAAAGCTATAAAGTGGAGCCAAGGATGGGACTAATGCAAAATAAACATCCCATAAACTTTGATCCATTCATGAGGGGTGGGCCACAAATTTGGCTCTAATATTTCTTACTGCCAGTGCCAGGACGTAACCTGATCCCCTCCTGACTCCAGGATTCTCCAGATGAAAGCAGACCACCAGCCCTGGACAGACAGACAGCCACATTCCTGACGCCTGGAAAACAGAGCAGCATCTCCCGCATCCTGCCCAGAGGGGATGGGAGTGAAATGGGGAAGGCTCACAGGCATCTCTGAACTTGGCTTCTAATGTTTCCCAGCCAAGCTTAGGGGAGTCCATTATCTGGGGTACCAGCGACGGGGTTCAGTCCAGCTACACAGATGTTTTAGCAGGTGGCGGACAGTGTAGAGTAACGAACCCTGAAGGTCTGCTACCTGAAGAGCCTAGGCCAAGCTTTGGGAGCTAGCAGGGGATTGAACGGCCTCATGATCGGCACTTGAACTAAAGCTATAATAGGTACCAAAGCTTTGTGTGATCCCAAGATCCACCAGACATCAGGCTGAGGAAAGGCTGAGCCATACAGGAGGCCCTAGAAAGTCATGTCCTCTCTCTGAGAACCTTTCTCTACCACATAATGAACAACTAATGACATGTAGCATAGGTAGATACTTGTGTGCATGTGTGTGTGAGTGTGTGTGTGTGGGTGTGTGTGTGTGCACATTTGTGCACGTGCACGTTTGTGTTCGTGCATGTAGATTCCAGAGGTTGCTGTCAGTCGTCTTCCTCTACCGATCTCTGTCTTATTGTTAGGGTTTTGTTTTGTTTTGTTTTGTTTTGTTTTGTTTTGTTCATGTGAAATAGGGTCTCATTATGTGTAGCCTAGGCTGGTCTGAAGCTTTTGTAGACCAGGCTAGCCTCAAACTCACAGAGATCCACCTGCCTCTGTCTCCTGAGTGGTGGGACACCATTCCAACTGTGTGTCACCACATCTAACTTCCACTTAATTTTTGAGACAGGGTATCTCAGTGGTCCTAGGGTTTGCCAGTTCAGCTGGATGGCTAGTCTGTGAACCCCAGAGACCTGTCTGCCTTCACTCTCCTAGGACTGGGGTTAAGGTGCTCACCACCAGGCCCAATTTGATTTATTTTTGTTTGTTTGTTTTGGTTTGTTTTGTTTGTTACTGCTGAGGATCAAACCTCAGGTAGTTCATAGAGTAGGTGCTTTACAGACTGAACCTATAAACATGACAGCTGAGAGCTCATTCACTCTGAAGTCTCCTTTCTGGCTGTAAGCAGACAGTAAGGCCACCACACCCTGGGATTCAGTGCTGAAGCTGAATTTCCCCAGAAAATCCAGAGTGCCCACACAGGGCAAAGCTGGCTCCCATCCCCACCCTTGATAGGGATCCCAGCTTTCCTGGGGTGTTAAAAGTCTCCAAGGTAACAAAGTGTCCCTCCTCTGAGGTCCTGGGAAGGAAGGTACAAAGCTTCTCTTATTTCTCCTCCTGCTAGTTTGAGACACTTTATAATCTAAGCTGTGCTCACAGCAATCCTAGGTCTCTCTCTCCTTCCCCTTTCCTCCCCGTATATCCTCTCTGTCTCTGTCTCTGTGTGTGTGTCAGAGAGAGTGTGAGTGTGTGTGTGTGTGTGTGTGTGATATGCATGTGCATATTTGTTCAGGTGTCCATGTCTGTGCATGTGTGTGGAGGCCAGAGGAGGGTATGGGGTGTTCCTCTCTATGACTCTCCACTTTTTTCCCCTAAATCCAGGTCTCTCACTGAGCCCACAGCCAGGTTGATGGCTAGGAAGCCCCAGCAACTCGCCTGCCATCTGCCTCCAACGGCACTGAACTTTTAGGTACATGCACACCCATTGCCCACCTTTCTCATATCTGCTGGGGCTCAAACTCAGGTCCTCATAGTTGTACAGCAAGTGCTCTGACCTCCTCAGCTATCTTTCCAGCCCCCTGAACATGGAATCCAGCAATACTGAACAGCTTCAAAGACTAAAACCCCGGGCCAGTTCGTGGTGGCACACGCCTTTAATCCCAGCACTTGGGAGGCAGAGGCAGGCGGATTTCTGAGTTCAAGGCCAGCCTGGTCTACAGAGTGAGTTCCAGGATAGCCAGGGCTAAACAGAGAAACCCTGCCTCGTAAAACAAAACAAACAAACAAACGAAGACCAAAGCCCACGGCATGTGCATTGCACTGCACCACCCTCCCTTCCTGCCATCTGCTGCTTCCCTGGACTTGAAGGCTCAGCTGACCTCTCACCCCCTCTCCTAGCCCTGGTCCATAGATGCACCATGTACCCTAGCCTGGACTAGCCACTCTGGCTGACTGTGTCTGCTTGGTGCTACCCTCAGCTTAGTCCTTGGGCTTAGTCATAATAACTCCTCACATCAGCAGAGCAGAAGATCACCTTACATCTGTCTCACAACCACAAAGAGGTAGATGGTGGGAGGCTAATTATCATCTCAATTTTATAAATAAATAAACAGGCTCAGAATCGCTCCATGCTTTTCCCACAAACATGCCAGAGTGTACTTCCAGGCCGGAAGTACAACTCCATACCCCAAGCTCTGAACTTGTATTACACACAAGTAAACCAGCACCCCACTCCACCCCCAATGCAGGAAGGGTCCCCTGCATTAGGGGACCTACAGAGTACACAGCATTAAGGGGTTATGTGTCTAGAGGCACAAAGAAAATGGGGGAGGAGCCCTCTGGAACCCCATCATGTTCTTACCTCATGTTATGAAGGAACCCGAGTTTTCCTATTCACCTCTTCATTTTACAGGTGGGGAAACTGAGGCTCAGAGAGAAGAAAGGCTCCTCTGTTGAGTGTTCAGTCCATGGTTAGAGTTGGCCACTAGTACCTCAGTAAGTGTTGGGATAACAGAGTCTCCTTCATTCACACATATCTAAGTCTGCGTCTCAGTTTCCATCTTTTATCAGTCTAAGCCATCCTGGGAGGAATGCAGGACTGGGCCCTACCATCTCTAAGGCCAAGAGCTTATTCTCAGTCTTTACCACAAGGTGGTTGTTGAGTAGTGTGAACTTCTGGGTCTTTCTAGCTTCAATATCCATTCTAGAATTCCAAGACTTCTCAATGAGACCTGAACCAGGTCTGCTTGAGGTAGGACCCTGTGGAGGGCAGTGCTGTTGGGAGTGAGTGTTGACTTGCAGTGGGGGCTTGAGGCAGGAAGACCACCTTGAAGAAAGCAGAGAAACAGAGGCCTTGAAAAGGAGGACTGGGAGGCCCAGGCCAAGGAGAGGACCGAGGGTAGGGAAGGGTAGAGGTTCACTTGAGCTCCATGTGACTGTAGCTCAGTTCAAGGCTTGTCCAAAAAAGTACAATCCCTTCTTTCTCCAGACAGGAAAAAAAGCCAACCAACTAACCAAACAAACAAACAAACAAAAAACCACAACCCAAGTGTTAACTTGGCCTGACCTTGAACAATCTGTGATCCTTGCAGGATCCCATGCCACCAGGATTAGAACCCCCTTTTTGCAGACAAGAAAACCAAGGCCAGAGAAGTAGGGCCAGTGCAGAGCTGCAGCAGAAGCAGGGACTATATGGCCTGGCCCAGTGTCTTCTCCACTGTGGAGTTCTTAACCCCCAGCACATCGTTCATTGGCTAGATCCTACATCTCAGAATAACCTAACACATACAAACGCTTAGGCCATGGAAGGAGGCTTGGCTTCAAAAAGTGCTTCTGGTTAAGAGTTTTTGCAGCACCCATTCTGTATAGTTCTGGCAACATGCACATGTATATGTGCATATGTGTGTGTGTGTGTGTGTGTGTGTGTGTGAGAGTGTGTGTGTGCGTGTGTGTGTGTGTGTGTGTGTGTGTGTGTGTGTGTGTGTGTGACAAGGAATTGAACCTATGGCTTCATGCACAGTGGACAAGCACTTCATCTCTGAGCTACATCCCTAACTCTTGTTTCCCGCTAGGGAGTCAGAAACATTCAGCCTCAGACGTCAGCACTGGCTGTGCATAATTTATAGACTGATTTTAAAAACTGCCTTTCACCCATTAAACAAAACACCTACTGGGTCCCTTCTGCACCAGGCTCTTGTGATGTCGTTGGTCATTTGACATTGGTTGTCAAGTGCTCATGCATCTGTTGTTGCATCCTACTTGAGCATTACTGGTGTGTTTGGGGACAAGTCGTAGGGCAGACCTTGACCCCCTCCAGGAAGCTATGTCCTCTGTGGGGCTCAATCAGCCCTGCAGAGTGGAGACTGTGGGAGTCGAGGAGGAGGGAGTACAACAGGGCCAGAGAGAGCCGTAAAGCCAGGAGTAATCGCTAGAGACGTTCCTCTCCTTCATTAAAGACGATCTTAATTAAGGTCCCTGAAATAGATACTCAAAACAAGCTGCTGTGGGAACCAGATCCGCAGGGGATAGCACAACCGCCCAGAGCTGCTGGGTGTTAGCTGCTTCTGCACCTGTCATTAGGGAGTGGGAAATCGCCCCACATCAAAGCCAGCCAGGAAGGAATGTGACAAATGCCATTCACCTTTAAAACAGTGTTGAAAATGAACGCCAGAGTCTGCCAACCATTGTGTATGGAAACTCCTGGGGCAGAAGGACAATCTCCGGAGAGTGAGAGGCAAGGTGTGTCCAGCGGGAAGCAGAGATGGGTGCCTAGAACTGGGAACCCTGCTTGGCTTGGACATGCTTCTCCCAACCTTTAACCCTAGTTGACTGGAACTGAGGACCCACCTGTCTTCCACCTTCTGCCACTCTGCTTTAGGTGCAAAGAAAGGTCATAGTGACAGAGAAATGAAGAGACAGAAGCAGGAAGACAAAGACACCCAAAGAGATTCAGGAGACTGTCTTGGGCTCTATTAGGTCCGAGAAGGCACCACTGAAACACCACAGCTTCTCAGGTAGTTTTCTTTTGCCCTTCACCTTCAAATCAACACACAGAACCCAGCCTACACCCTTAAATCTTTGAGCAAGTTCAAAGTCCATCCTTCTGAAAACCAGTATGGAAGAGGCCCCCATCTCAGCTTTAAGTTTAGGAGGATGCTGAGAGCCAGTGGGCAGGGCAGGTCTCTTTCTGGGTCTCTGAAGACACATTGCAACCTTTTGTTATCCTGACCAGACATCAGCCAACACAGGGAGGTGGGAGCCCTCACCAAGCTTGGCCCTTCTTCATATTGACACCAGGAGCCAGAGATGCTCTGGGATCCACGTGGATTAAAGTGGCCAGCAGAGGCTTTCGGGTGGAGAGGGCATGCAAGCCGAGCCTTGAGGACAGAGTGCAGTAGGCAGAGAGCAAAGAAGGGCAATGTCAGCTGTATCTCTCCTGCCTTGGCCGCAAGCTGGGGGCAGGGGACACAGCTTGGATGCCCTAACCAAATTCATGTTGAAATCTAATCTCCATTGTGACTGTTAAGAGCCAAGACCAGGTGGGGCCTTTACGAGGAGGTGAGGTCATGAGGGTTCTGCCCTCACCAATGGTTAATCCACTCATAGATTAATGGGCTATCAAGGCACCCTGAGAGTGGATCTGTTATAATGGAAAGTTTGGTCCCATCTCTTGGATGAGTCCCTCTCTTCCCCACGTTGCTCTGTGTCACTCCAGGACTTTTCGGAGTTCCCATCAGCAATCAGATTCCTTCAACCTTTGGCTTTCCAGCCTCCACAAGCATGAGCTGGATAAACACTCTGTCCTTTATAGTTCGAAGTTCTTTGATATAGTAAGAGACAAAAAATTTAAGATAAGGGACACACGCTCTAAAACTGTGTTAGATGAGCATTCCCATGGCTCTAACAGCCAAAGGCTGCTCTGGGATGAGGAATAGACAAGAGGAGGCCAGTATCCCAAGCCCCAATAGGTATCCCATTTGGTGTTTTGAATGGCTGCCATGTTCTGAAGCAAAGCTTCCTGACACTCTAGACTGTAACCCCACATGGGGGTCAGGAATAAAATAGCTTGGCTAAAAGGTATCTGATCATACAACTAAAAATGAATTTAAATCCAAATACATAATGAATCATAGGGGGGAGAGGTTACAGTACTCACCTGTGCTATAACATGACCTCACCACAGCCTTGATTCTGAACACACATGAACTTTCCTATGTGCATAGGACCATATCAAGCAATGTTGATGAGTGCTGCCTTTAGGGCTGTAGTTCAAAGGCAACTAGTGTCCAGGGACTGCAGTGTTTCTACTGTGCCAAGGTTTCTGCTCTTATAGAAATATCATGGTTTCCTTACAGAGAACAAAGACCTTTGCAATCTTTCTATCACCATTTCTCAGCATGTAAGCATCAAATCAGCGTATCTCTATATTTCGCTCTGTTGGGCAGATAATCCATCCCATTAGCATGTGATTTTACTTTTGTCCTTAAAAAGGTATAAATCATACACAAAAACAAAACAGTTGCCAAATAAATTGCTTTACGACTTGTGCATAGTACTTTCGATTTACTAACCGTTTACTAAGTGTTCATGCATGTGCACAAGTGGGCCACAGATCAACACTGAGCAGCTTCTTCAACCACTCTCCCCATTTTTTTTGAGACAAAGTCTTTCACAGAGACTGGGTACACGAGTTTGGCTAGGCTAGCTGGCCAGCAGATTCCAGGAAGTGCTTGCTGCTATGCCCAACCTTTTAAACGTGGATGCTGAGAATTAAACTCGGACTCATCAAAACTTTGCCAACTGAGCCACCTCCCGGGCCTCCTACCTGCCCTCAGATTTTATTTATTTTATGTGTGTGCGTGTTTTAGATTTTATTTATTTTATATTATGTGTGTGGGTGTTTTGTAGGCATGTTTATGTACTGCATGGATGTTGGTGGTCAGAAGAGGGCATTGGATGTACTGGAACTAGAATTTCAGATAATTGTAAGAGCTAGGGATTGAACCTGGGTCCTCTACAAGAGTAAGAAGTGTCATTTACTACTGAGTCATTTCTCCAGACCCTACCTATTTATAACCAATATATCTAGGGGCATATTTTTTTTCTAAATGTAAAAATGTCTAGGTAAAAAGAGCTAAATGAGTGTACAAAGTTTAAGAAGTGCTGTGCTATGTTGGTTCCAAGGAGCCAGGACCACAGGCATCTGGGCATCGGGCTGGAAGCGCGTCCTAACCTCTTTCTCTAATGGCTTTGCTCACTGGGATTCGTGGTAGCCTATGAATCACATCAGCCTTCTCTAAGTTATATATTATACATACAGGAAATCCAGAGTGATTTGGCTACAAAGTGTAGTCAAGATGTCTAATTTGAGACAGAACTTTGTTTGAAACACTCACTAAGAGTTAAGGATGGTCTTTAAATCTTTGGCTCTCAGTCTTTAACCAGGATCTGGAAGTGCTGGACTGGACCTGTGGCTCATCTGCCTGATTGCTAAGAAGTCCTGAGAGTTGGTTCTCATTGCTCCCACTTAGTAAACTGTTTAAACCAGGAGAGCCACGATCCATCAAAGGAGAACCTGGTCGGATGGGAGAGAAGGAAAAATATAGGTAAAATAGGCAAATCAAAGTCTCAAGCCCTAGCTAATCTTCTGAGTATCCCTCAAACATGGAGCTAGCACTATAGCTCAGTGGTAATATGCATGTTTAGCATGCACCAAATTCTGGGTTTGATTCCTAGCAATTCACTGTGCTCTAAGTTATAAAGTCAGCCTGAATTTCCCTTTAGCATTTAGATAATAAGGTGATTTTGGAAATTAGCCATTTAAAAACAAAAACAAACAAACAAACAAACAAACAAATCCCTCAACACCTGTATGTCAGGGTGGGACTGAGAAAGACCAGAGTAGAACCTACCATCTGCACCACAATAGAAATCATGATTGTTACTGTAGTAATGGAAACCCTAGGTTCTAGCACTGGCCTCTCCAGCCCATTGACTGAACTGTGCAATCCTCATATAGTCCTATGAGGTGCTGTCAACCATTTCCACAGCTGAGAAAACTATGGCACAAAGACAATGGAGACCTACATCACTGGCAATGAAGGGTTTGGGGTCTGAAGCTCAGTGTCTGCACTCACTGCATACCTGCATGCCCCCACATCTGAAGCCCAGTGTCTGCACTAACTGCATACCCGCATGTCCTCACGTCTGAAGCCCAGTGTCTGCACTCAGTGCATAGCTGCCTGCCCTCACTGGTCTTCCCTGACTGAGCTCATCAGCAGCCTCAGCAGGGAGCTGCATGCATAGCCAGATGTACCAGAATCTAACATAAAAACAAAAAACACAACCTCCACAGTGATCAATCACAGGCATGTCTGAGATGCTATGAGTCAGACATGTAAAAGACAAAGTCTGGCACCCTAATAGAATAAATCAAGAAGCTGTTTTTTCAAATTCTACATGTGAGCCCAGTGTCTGTCAAAAGGTTGAACTGAACACCAAGCTTTCCAGGAAAGCCAGGGCCATGTGGGTTTTTTTTTATCAGACTCATAGAGAAGCTGTGACACCCTCAAGAAACCTTTGTAGAAGGTAAGGGGGGCATTGTGCACTAGACATAAGTCACGTGGTGTCAGAATGGAGAATGGGCATGGGGGTGTTCTTTCCCAGCAACCCCAGTGTTCCTGAATGTAGCAGAGTTTTCCAGGCAATGAGTGGTCAGGGTTACCATGCTGCCGTGCTCTCCAGTGAGCATCACAGCCCAAGAACACTCTTGGGATCACAGTATCTCGGGGTGGTTTATAAAAGAGTACACAGGTTGAGACCAGAAGCCTTTGGTCACTGCCAGGCATTGGCAAAGGCTTGCAGATGCTCCCATTGCCCTGTGGCTACATTTCTTCAGTCCTCAAGACTTCCAGCTTCCCAAAAGGAAAAACATCTGCAGAGGAGAGGGAGACCAGCTATACATTCAGCCATTGCTCATGCAGCAATGCCGGTGTTTTAACTGCACCACAGACTACAAGTTGTCGTGTGGGGCAGTGGCTAAGGCTGGGACAGGCGTTGGGATGAGCTTCCTGGCAGAAGATTCCCGAACATCTACCTGGCAAGTGGAAATTCCAGTCCCATCCTGGGAGAACGGGGCATGCAGGCGATTAGCTCACTTGTTTTAACTATCCTGAAGTTTCCCCAGCCCCAGAATCACAGCAGGGCAGGTCCCCAGCTGGTTGAGTATGGGCCAGAGGGTGTTAGTGATGGGCGGAGGCCCCAGCCTTTCTCTGATGGAGAAAGCCACCTATGACCTCACAGGATAAAAGGAACCAACCCAGGCCTACCTAACTGTTATTACAACAATTACCAAGACCCATCGCCTCCCTTTGGGAAATGTCCTCTTTCAAGTTGCAAGGCCCTGGTGTCCCCTGGTTCACAGTAGATCTCAATCATTACTGGACACCCAGGGCAACTTTTAATTTGTTTTGTTGTTGTTGTTGTTTTCACAATCCTGTTGAAAAATGTTGTAGCTTTGCAAGAAACCCACATAGGGCCACTGCAAGGCACAGTCAGGAAGCAACGAGTGTGGAAGTATTGGACAGAAGACACATGTGGGTGCCTGTGTGCATTTGTGTGTTCTGAGAGAATGCATGTGTGCATGGGTGTGGGGGTACTCTTCTTGCTCCAGCCCCCTCGGCCCCCTCCCTGGCTTATCCTGGTGTGAAGCATGGTGATGTCAAGAGGTGTGGCTGGCTTTGATCCTGCTCCACATCCCTCTACTCATGAGCAACAGGAGGAGGAAGGGAGGACCAGGGCAAGGTTTTCCTTCTTTTTTTTTTTTTTTCTTGTTAGATGACTCACTCCTACCACACCCCAGCTGCAGAGGCTTCCAAGGGTTTGGGTTGAGACTTCAGGGCACGAAGGGACCCTATTTCTTTCTAGAAGTTTATTCAGGAAAGGAGTTCTTCCCCTTGGATCTCTTCTATGGTGTCCAAGCCTGCTTGGAGGCAAACCTCTGCTCATACCCCAGCCACCCTGAGGTTGCCTTCACCACATTCAGCCAGTAGGGAAATGGAGGCAGTGGGTTCTGAGAAAAACCTGTCATAGCTATAGGAACGTTAAACTCCTCTTTGCCATCCCCAAGTTTGGTTTTTTCTTAGTAAAGGGATCAGGAAAGCCTGGGAAGGCAGATGTTCCACGGAAGGGCAGATGGCTGCCCAGCCAGAGACAGAGTGGAGGCCATTGATCCTATTCTGGGAAACTAAAAGAGTGGAGGGCTGGTGAGATGGCTCAGCGGGTAAGAGCACCCGACTGCTCTTCCGAAGGTGATGAGTTCAAATCCCAGCAACCACATGGTGGCTTACAACCACCCGTAATGAGATCTGACGCCCTCCTCTGGTACGTCTGAAGTCAGCTACAGCGTACTTATGAATAATAATAATAAACGAATCCTTGGACCAGAGAGACCGTCCGGAGTGAGGGGGGCCGGCCAGAGCGAGCAGGGTTTACCAGAACGAGGGGGAAAAAAGGCAGTTGAATGCGTATGCTGTTACACACGGTTGCTCCTTTTCATTTTTGAATGTTTTTGAGGAGCTTGGGAAATGGTTGCCATACAAGAGTGGGGCTCAGTTCCCAGAAATGACGTAAAATTTCAGGCATGGTGCTGAGCGCTTACAGTCCCAGCACAGCGAGGGCAGAAACAGGCAGCTCTTCAGGACTCTCTGGCCAGCCAGCCCAGCCCAGCTTAACTGGTGAGCCAAAGAGAGCTACCTTGTCTCAAACTAATTGGATATCTCTTAAGGAATGATATCCAAGGTTGACTTCTGGCCTCTGCACACAATGACACACATGCATAAACACCCAAATACTCAAATGTTTTTAAAATGGACCACTGAGCCAGGTGTGATGGGAGACTCCTTCAGTCTCAGCTCTTAGAAGGGAGAGGCAGGTGTGGCCTCAAAGCCAGCCTGGTCTACACAACAGGACCCAGCTCAGCCAGCACTACAAAGAAAGTCTCTGTCTCAAAACAACTGGAATGGCTTTTGCATGTTTTTGAAGTCTCAGATAAACTGTGTCTGTCATTTAAGTCTTGTGTTCATGCCAAAAGATTGCCGTGAAAATGACCCCCACTTTCTAGATGAGAAGACCAAGCCCCCAAGAGGTGCACATTCATTCAGGTTTGCAAAGTCAAAAAAGTGTCAGAACTCAAGGCCAGAGGAGCCTGGTTTACTCATGACCCCTTGCCACTGAGTTCCAAAGCAAGCAGCTCTTTAAGAAGGCTTTCCCACCCCTCAGACCCTGCCTGTAGTGGGCATGGCATTGCTTTCTATGACCCTCTCAGGAGCCACCAGAGGCTGTGAGCCATAGAGAATGGCCTCTCCACACTACCTCTGAGTCTGGCAAAGTGTTTGTCGTCAGTGGCTCTCTACACCAGTGCTGAAGGGGGCCAACAGGGAGCTTGCCCTCTTCCGCTGAGTGACACACCACCTGGCTCACAACAACTTTAGCTTGTTTGAAAGCAGCATCACGGGGATTACCTAAGACCATTGGAAAACAAAGAAATTATATTATGATTCATAACAATAGCAAAATAACAATTGTGAAATAGCAACAAAAACAATTTTACGGTTGGGGGTCACCACCACATGAAGAACTGTATTAAAGCATTAATACAGCATTAGGAAAGTTGAGAACCGCTGTTGTAAAGGCTCAAAAAGAAACAGTTTTCTACTCTCTTGGGCTCACTGGGCTTCCTGGACAGTAAGGTCAACAGTTGCTGACATACCTGGACCGAGCCCTCTACCTCTTCCCATGTGGATTCTGGAAGTTTCTGTCTCTTGCAGGTATGAGGGGTGATCCTGTCTCAGGTGATGCCGACAGATACATCA
Organism: Mus minutoides; assembly: GCA_902729485.2. NCBI lineage: Eukaryota > Metazoa > Chordata > Mammalia > Rodentia > Muridae > Mus > Mus minutoides. The sequence continues at coordinate 19,543 of CACVCL010030658.1, forward strand.
GGGTTGGAGAGTCAGACTCATAAGGAAGGTGGGGGAGGAGACAGAGGGGAGGACAGGGAGAGAGAGAGAGAGAGAGAGAGAGAGAGAGAGAGAGAGAGAGGGAGGAAAGATAGCTTGTTGTGGGCATAGAGAGATGGATGAGAACAGGGCAGGGGGCAGGTATTCAGAATGAAGGAAGAGAATAGAGACGGAGGAAGGAAGGCAGTGGATAAGGGGGAGGAAAGGCAAAGGACAAGAGGGAAGGGAAGTGAAGCAGATGGAGAGGGTCACAGAGGCCCTAGGGAGGAAGAGCTGTGGGGGAGGGGTCAGAGGTGTGATGGATTTCCTCTGCTTTGGTTTTGCTCAGCAGGGCTGCCTCTGCCTATGGTCAAATGAAAGCAGGAAAGGGAACAAGGAGAGATAGAGGTGGGAATGGCCCCCTGCTCCCTCACCCACCCACCCCCACCTCAGGAAGCCAGAGACACAGGAGTGAGTGAAAGGAAGGGGAAGGGGAAGGTCCACTCCAGGCTGGTCTGAGTTCTGTGCCCTCTGATCCAGCCAAAGGACCTATCCTACCTCAGGCCCACATTTCCCCAATCCCAGAGACAAATGAGGGAGGCAAGGCAGGCACAGAACCTCCTGTCACTAACCAACAGGGGAAGGTGTGCTGGAGGTACCAAGAGGTCCCAGAACACAGCCTCCCATGGCAACTCCTTCCTGCACAATGTCCCAAGCAGCATACTGTTAAATACACTAAAGATTCTTCAGCCCACTCTAGTGATGGGGAGAGGGAGTGAGACTCCCAGAGTCAGCCTGTCTTTCAGCGGCAGGGTGCTGAAGATAGCCAATACTCAATGCATGTCAGCTCTGTCATTACGTTCCCAGAGTGCAGTCGCTATACATCCATCGCTGGGCCCAGATCCTGGCTCCACTCTGGGGGCAGTGGGCATTCGGAGAAGCCCCACAGAGGCACTGATTGGAAAGGAGGAAGAGGACGGCAGCTCAGGTGCCCTGTGCAGAGCCCTCAGGGGCTCTCAGTCCAGATTTCTGGGAGTGCGTGTTGACCTTTGAGAGTTGTTTCATTCCTGGTTTTCAATTTTGTCATTGATAAAATGAAGCTGCTGATATGTTCCTTGAGGAATTAAGGGGAGTATCACCTGACACCTGTGGACAGGGAACAAGCATGGACAGAGGCCTCCCCTTACACAGTCAATGGCGGCAGGATAGTTAGTGATGCCCTTGAGAGGCTGGATCAAAAGCTGACCTTGTGCCTGAGACCCACCATGAGGCTGACCTGAGCCCTGTCCATGGGCCCCTGACTGTGCTATCCATGCACAGGTCACAAGGCCATGAAAACCACAAGTGTGGAAGAAGTCAGACAATGATCCACTGGCCTGTCTCCATTGCCAGCCTCCTGATGTCTTTCATGGGGCATATGAAGGCAAGGGAGGTCAGTACATGGAGCCCTGAAGGCTGAGGTGGCCAAGGAGGAGCCAGGGCACAGGCCTGCCTTGCAATAGCAGTTGCGAAACGCCAGTATCATTAGGAAAATGCAAACGCAGGAACATCTGCTTGTGGGAACTAATGGTTTTTAATGAAGGTAATCGGCTTGGTTAAATCAAATTATTAGCTTGGACAATAGATGTGTAAACATGAGCTTAATGAATCTGTTGGTTGCTCTTGCCTGCTGAAAACCCATACAGTCGTCATCTAGCCTGGAGAACACATGCAGGCTTCCCTTCCCGGGTTGGGCAGCATCCAACCCTCGCCAACACACACACATACACACACACACACACACACACACACACACACACAGAGAGAGAGAGAGAGAGAGAGAGAGAGAGAGAAGGGGGCGGGAGGGAGACATACAAACACAGATCCAGACAGGCTGGGAGCTCCCTCGGGCTGAGAATGTATCTCTCCATCAGCTCCAGATCTTAAAGGGTGGGGCCTTTCTGTTACTTTTGTTTTGCTCTCTCTTCTGAGATTCTCCTTGCGTGGCGGATGTAGCTCAGGACTCTCAGGCTTTGAGAAATCTAAGATCAAGGAACTATAAGTCATGGTGGAGATGGAAGGGGGTTAAGGCACCAGGTTACTGGCTCTGGTAGTTTTGCTTTGGGGATCTTCCATAGCTCCAGAAGGACACTTCATGACATTATCTCCCCCATTCTCTCAACAGTTTAGAAGGCCTGAACCACGACTAGTAGGAGGAGTCAAGAGGATGTAGGAGAATATATTCAGAAATGGGGGGGGGTCAAAGGGTCTAGGGAGATTGGCTCAGGGGCTTAGGAAGATGGTAAAATGCTTGCTGTGCAAGAATGGGGACCTGGATTCAATCTCTAATACATATGCTTTAAAAATACAGACATGGTGGCATCCATTGCCATCTCAGCACTGGGAAGATGAAGACAGGAGGATCCCTAAGGGCTTGCTGGCCAGCCAGGCTTGCTGAACTGTCAAGCTCTGGTCTCAGTGAGAAATTCTCTTTAAAAAGATGGAGAGTGGTGGAGAAAGATACCTAGTGTCAGTCTCTGGTATACATAAACGTGTGTATGCACACACACGCCCCCCCCACACACATACAGACATGCACACACACACGTACACACACACAGATATGCACACACACAAACACACATGATCACAGGAAAACAAAGAAATGGGGGAACCAAAGTTCAGAGTCCACGATGGGGTTCTTTGTAAGTCTCCTATCTCCAGAGATACATTGGGAATTTCGACAGTTTCAAAGCTTCTCTTTAGGAGAAAGCTTAAGATTCGTTCATGAGAGGACTCCTCTCCTATTCGAGCACACATACACATAAACACACACATACACATGGACATGCACACTGCACACACACTTAACAGGCATCCCTGCATGCACAGGTTATTATATCAGCCAGCCAGGCATTCCCACAGTGCGGGGGCAGGGGGCAGGGATGCTGGCCTTATGTTTCTGTGAATATTCACAAAGCCCAGGCTAGGACTGGGGTGGGGGCCAAGTTTGGGCTGAACTAGCTGCAAGCAGACACTCCTAGGAGACAGGAGTGTCAGCTTGCACCCACACCACTCACCAAGATACCATCTCTGGTACGCTACAAGCATTGCTGCTGGCTGGGGCAGCGGCAAATGGCAACACTGTGGTCTCCCACCTGGGGCTGGTGGCTGGCAATATTAGTCAACCAGACAGAGGGAGGGAGAGTGTACTGAAACCAGCTCAGGCTCTGGCCAGCTTCTTCTGGCAAACAGGCATCTCCAAAGGTCCTTTCCAGATAGAGCTGGGGAGGGAGAGCAAGAAGCCAGCTCTTACCCTGGGCCAATGGAGCAGATGGTATGGGGCCCTGAGCCCTGGGCTGGTAGCAAAGGCTGGTGCCATACCATCCAGCAACTTGGGCTTGAGAAAGAGAATCACAGTTCCTCCACTCTGACTCTTGGAGCCTATAATCAGTTCTATTCCCATACCTAGGTGGGATAGCCATTACTGAGAGACATCAGAGGCAGAGAGGTGGGGGGAGAGCATCCGTGGAGAACAGAGAAGTAAGATATAAGATATAAGCAGAGCCTCCAGCTCAAACTCCACCAGGTCAAATCTGGAGGAGTCGTGAGCACTCCAAAGGGGAGACATACTATGTCAATGCATATTAATCAAGCCAATGTATAGAGGTACCAAGCCACTTAGTGTCTACAGGGGAATTTTTGTAAGAAAGATAACCTGTCTTCAAGGGACTTTATCAGGCTTCCTGGAAGAGTGGGGTAGAGAGCTTTGGCTATTCTAGAGCTCCTTTCCAGAAGGACCAGTGTTCTCTGCTCAAAAGAGTCTGGTGATACACAAACAGGAAACTGAAAACTTGACCTGGCACTGGCCCCAGCCCTGGGACAAAGGTTACCACCAGGGTGGAAGAGTCAGTTCCGAAGATGGAAAAGAGAGGCCTCCTCAGCTTCAGTAATAGATGGTTCCACCCTCTCCTGAACTCCCATCACATACTGTACATTCCTCTCCTAGCACAGTGTGTAGCAATTAAATATGTACTTCCTTCACTAGCTAATGAGCTGCTTTAGTGCAGGGAAGGCATGCCTGACTCAGAGCAGGTGCTCATGATTTGTGTTGATGGATGGGTGAATAGATGGATGGCAGGTAGATAGGTGGACAGATGATGGCAGATGGATGGACAGATGGTTGAATAAATGGCAAGTGAATAGATGGATGATAGAGGAATAGGTGGTGGATGGATGAATGGATGCAGATGGATGGATGGATGGATGGATGGATGGATGGATGGATGGATGGATGGCAGATGAAGGGATCAACAGATAGTAGAGAGATGGATGGATGGATGGATGGATAAATAGATGGATGGATGGATGGATGGATGGATAGATAGATGGATGGATGACAGCAGAGATAAAGATAGTGAAAACATGGATGGCAGATGGTTGGATGGATGGATGGATGGATGGCAGAGAGACAGATGGCAGATGGATGGATGGACAGAGAGCAGAGAGATGATGGCAGAGAGATGGTGGCAGGTTGACAGATGGATACATGGGTGGCTCTCTTGCAAAAATGTATCTATGTATGGGTGGGAGGCTGGGATGGCAGACATGTGGATGAACTTACCGTTCACATCTCTTCTTTCCTCTGGCTAACATGGAGATTACCTTCCTGAGCTGGAGCTTTCTATTCTAGTTCCATGAAATTAATTCAAATCTCTACACTTGGATTTTCCAGGCTTCAAAAAAAACTCACTCTCAGAAAGGATTTAGGGACCTAGATCAATGTCTGTATACTCTCCCTAAACACCATTCAGGACTGTAACTCTATTAGAAACTCCCACAATCCCTCAAGCCTGTGACCAAGGGTAAAGTCCAGAGTCAAAACTGGCTAAAGAATGGAGGAATTCTCAGAAGGGACAGAGAGGCAGAGTTCACTCTAGCCCTCAGTTCTAACCCTCCAGTCAGGAGCCAAGAAAAGGTGGTTGTAAGAAAGACAGGTCCTGGACCTCCCCAACCTCAGACCCCAGTGACTAGGGGGCAAAACGTCAACTACTAAGGAGAATTGTGAACTGTAGTTACCCTTTCTTTGCAACCCAGCCCCAAGCCCTAGCCTAACCTAGTAACAATAGCAAACACTTAGATAGCAATTACCAAGTGCCAGGCACGGGTCCAAATGCATGAAACACATTAACTCATTGAAACTTTACAACAAGCCGTACATATTGTACATTCCTCCACTCGCACGCCGTGTGAGGATCGTTGTTATGCTCATTTCCCAAATGAGGAAGGGCAGACAGAGAGACATTACATAAGTTATCCAAGGTCAATAGGTAATTAGTGGCTGGATCATGATTTAAACCCAGAAATCCCAGATCCTGAGTCTTCGCTCTTAGCCATCGATCATCCTGCCAAGGCAGCGAGCTCTGACCTGAATCCTAGCCACAGCCAAGCAGCCCTCCCTCCTTTCCCAATCCTCAGCTGCCCATCTCAGTTTACCCTTGATATTCTAACCTTGATATCCTAATTTTTAGTAATAAAAAATCTTCTAAAGACAAATTCTTTAGACAGAAATATAAGAGATAAAGGGACAGAGTCAACACCAGAAAACAGAAGACATCTGCATGGGAGCCTTAGGCGGGACAACTGATAAGGTTTCTACAGTTGCCAAGGAAGACATACACTCTCCCCTCGGACACTTCAGAATCTTATAAGCAGATATGGACTTTTCTAACACTACTTCAGTGTGGTTGAGAGACAGTTGGAAGACACTGGGGGCATTTACTAACAGGCTGAATATTAGATGGCCCCAGGGAATGGGCGCTGATTTGCTGGGTGTGACATCATCACTGCACTGTAAGGAAGCACTCATGACAAGAGCATAAAGTGGATTCTTGTTATCTGCCATAGACCTGCCAAAGAAAGTCACCAAAGCAAGGATGTCGCTGTGTGCGTATCATTTTCCCCTGGGAAATCCGGGGTTAGATTCCTGAGAGCACCTGCTCCCAATGTCTTCCCCAGCTGACCCACACGTAGGCTTGTTTCATCTGTCTGTTGAAGGACACCTGATGGAGCACATATGTCTGATTCATTGATTTTGAGCTCTTGACCAACACTAGCACAACTCAACCCTTCAGGAAGTGGGTCCTGCATACCTTCTCTCTGCGAAGCACCAGGGAGCTCTGCTACTTAGAAACATCCTGTGCTCGGGGACACTTTAAACAGCAAAATGAGTAGCAAAACCTACAAGAGTGGGGGCTGGGGAGATAGATCAGTGGGTAAAAGGGCTTATCATCAAGCCTCACCCAGCACCTACATAAAGAGCTGAAGCATGACTACTTATGCCTATAATCCCAGCATTGGATGGTGGAGACAGACAGATCCCAGGAGCTTGGTGGCCAGATAATCCACCTGAAACTTCTGGCCTCTGGTTCAATAAGAAATTCTGTCTCAACGAATAAGGAAAACACACACACAAACACACACACACACACACACAAATAAAAGGAAAAATACAAACAGTGCTACTAAGCAGACCATGAAAGACATTTGTGCAAGTCTCAAGCTCTAAGAGTAAGGCCCAGTGTTATCTTGTTAAACCCAGAACTTCATGCTCCTCTCCACTCTGCATTTAGTTGTGAATTACACAGTAACTGTGTTCGTACGGTAGACAAATATGCAAATAGGGGCAAATATGCAAATAAGGGCTCTGTGCATAATGTGCATGCTGTGTGTAAAGCACTAAGGCATGGCTTCTGGGATTGGCTTTTAATCATTTCAGTAGATAAAGAAAGAAGAAAGGATGAGGCAAAATGAAACAAGTGTTGAAAATACAGTGTTACTAAGGTTAGGTAGTCCAAGCCCTCCAAGAAGCAGGCACCAGGACAGGATTAAAGGTTCTGATCCTATTGGGGAAAAAGCCTGTGAGAAGAGAAGAAACGAAAGAACCAGCAAGCTTGGGAGCCCACAGCATCTGAAACAGCAGGACCCCAGAGGGGAGGGAGGGAAGGAGAGGGAGAGGCAGGAAGGGATGAGGAAAAATAGGGAAAGGGAACGCCTGGTCCCTGACCAGGTGAGCAGAGCAGGGGTGAGGTTCCTGGAGTTAACGGAGTGAGGAGTGAGCTGTCCAGATGAAGCTCATAAGGCAACTCTCTCTACTTTGAAATGGGTTTGAATTTTCCCTCAATGAACTTTCAAAGTGGAAAAAAAAAGAGTGATGGTAGCTGGTTGGCCACAGAACCTGTGAGACCCTCTCACCCACTCCAGAGAAGAGGAGGTACACTTAAGCATGCAGTCTGGACTCTGATGGGATTGCCCGAAGCCATTGGGCTGAGCTGGAGCCTAGAAAGAGGGTTGTGTCTGGTTCTCTATCCAGGAGCTTCTACCACTTTCCCATGGTCCACTCTGCAGGATGAAGACTGAAGTCATGGAGTGGGGTGACTTAGAGCCCCTCCACTCTCCTTTGACTGCATCAGCCTGGGTGTTGTGTAGTTACTCCCTCCAATTGGAAGCTCGGAGCCTCCTTGGGATTCAAGAGACAGAATGTTCAAGAAATAAATAAAACTGAGAGGTCTTGGGAGGTTCCTGAAACTTACAGGACTCACAGGACCCCTAGCTGCCAAGGAGAGGAGGCTGCCCCACTAGCAGGCTGCCGACATGTTCTGTGGGGAAACAGCTCTCACGCCTTGTCACGCCTTGTCACATGTGCTGGGATGGGATATGCAATGATGCTGTCTTTGAGTCACTCATGTGCTTGTAAGAAACCCCAGGGGTTCACTAAACTAGATTTGGGTGGAATCATTTCTTTGCTCTGTCTGAGATGAATACATATTTGTTCATGTCACCCCAGGAAAAGTCCCACCCTGGGGCAGGGAGCTTGGGGCTCCATCTGAGGTAAGGCTTATGTTAAAACCAGAATAGAGTAACCTTTGGGGAAAGATGAAGAGACCTGCCTTCCTATTAGAGGAAGTGACATTCCTTCTTCCCAGTCCTAGCTGCCTTCCTATGTCACTGCTCTCAGAGTCCTCTCACCAAACTCCCTTCAGCTCCTCTAGCCCTGGGGACAGGAGAGGTGACCGTATTCACTGCAGAAGTGCTCTGCATTTGTCCCTCAGGCCCATTTGCATCTGTCACAGTTGGGGCTGACCCAAAAGGATCTCACTGGGGCATGCTGCAAACCACTTGCCTAGATTGTAAGCCCACTGACCTCAGGTACAAGTTTGGGGCCTGTTGGATCCTCTTTCCACTACCACAGACTTAATTACAGAGCTTGCCATCGCAAATGTCCACCCCATCCTGAGACAGAGAAGGGGTGGGTTGTGTTCTCCTGGGCAGAATTGATAGAAGAAAGCAAACACTGCTGGGAGTATGGTCGATCCGTATGGAAACAAGACTGAGCTCTCAGACACCCCCATGTTGTGCTCTCTGCCGCATTTGTTCTTCCCGGAAGGAAAGATAAGGATGTCTATTGTTCAGTAATAGGAATCTGCAGAGGACAGTGCCCAAGAGAGGACAGTCCACTGATGGGCTGTTTGTCACCATCACAGGCAACATGGAAAGCAGTTGTGGCCATCTTCCTGGTGCCTCATAGAAACAAGACCCCCTCAGCTGACGGTTTCTTGTGGTCTCATAGAGCCGAGGGGAAGTGAGCACACTCCTCCTCCACACACACCAAGTCATCAGCCTGAGCAAAGTGCTGAGTTAGACCCCAACACCCCAGAAACCAGGTGTGGTGACACAAACCTGTAATCCGGGGCACCCAGGAGACAGAAACAGGAGGAAGGAATTCAAGGTCTTCCTCCACCACTTAGTGGATATGAGGCTAGCCTGGGTTGCAGGAAACTGTCTCAATGGAAGAGCAGCAAAATATCTAGATTATGTATCCTTCCATGCTGGCTCTGAGCTGAACTCTCCTTCACCTCCTGCCAGGCCTGGGCAGCCACTGCTGGCCCTCTGCTCTCTATGACACAGCACTTCAAAGATGTCATCCCTCAATAAAGCTCATGTCACACTGGGCTAATCAAGGTCACAGGTCACAGGAGGACTGAAGGCTATGTCTCACCCAACACCTGCTATTCAACACCCTGCAAGGTGATTGCTTTAAACAGACAACCTTGCAATCAATCAGTCTGACCATCCCAGAGACTTATGTCAAACTTCAATTAAGCAAAATGTGATGACTCCTCGGAAATCCCGCTCTTTGCCTCAGTGTGCCTTTATTTCTTTCTTTTTCCAAAATGACATCCTATCATTATTATAGTTTAAATCCTGTGACTGAAGAGCTTGTAGAGATGTGTGTCTTCTCTCTTTTTAAATAATCATTTAATAATCATGATAATTAATTAACAAATAAATAATTTTGGCCTTCAGAATCTAAAACATCCCCTATTCAGCCCTAAACAGTGAAAGTTTTCAAACTACCGTTCTACCAGGTGTGGCTGATCTGTGTCCCCAACCCCACCCCAAGCCTGGGCCATAAGTGCTGGGAGAACTGTGAATAATGTGACTGCATATAAAGCCATACACTTACTTAAAACATTATGAGGTTTGAAGGGAAATAACTCAGTTGCCTGAGAGTAACTATGCCATCTGTAGATGGCATAGTTAATGACGGCCTGTCTTGATGTCAAAAGTTTGGAAACCCTGGAACTCTCTGCCAAAGTGTTCAAATCCTGGAGCTGTGAGACTCAGTGCCCCCCCCCCACCCACACACACACACACAGGCAACCCTGACAAAATACTGACTTTTCCCAAGCTGGGGACTATCCGCACTATTGAGGTTGAAAGAGTTGGAGTTTAAAGCGTGTCTGCAATGTTCTAAGCACACATTTGATGAATGACTAAAACCCCTGCCCTGTGTAGCCTCGAGCGCTGCCACGAGGCCCGTCTTCCCCACACTGCTTCCTGCTACTCTGCCTCCATCTTTACTACAGATCTTATCTGTGGGACACCGTGCACAGGACAGACAGCTGTCACTCTGTGGGACACAGCACACAGGACAGACAGCTGTCATTCTGTGGGACACGGTGCACAGGACAGACAGCCGTCACTCTGCAGTTCCTCTGCTCTGTTCCTTACAAGATCCTCGAGGGCAGGAATAATGTCCTCTCTTATCTCCAAAGCCGTATATCAAATGAAGACAGACAGACAGACAGACACATGGGAGGAGGAAAACAAGTGCTGATTAACAACTAGACCAAAGAAGGACTTCCATAAGTGAAAAGTGAATAAAGCTGTTAGCTAGGGAAAAAATACACTTGCTTAGAATTTGCCTTCTCCACCCCCCCCCCCAATAAAAACAGAATATAGAATCAAACGGGATACCTGGAAAGACCACTCGAAGCACAGCGAGTAGAAGGAGAGATCGCATTTTTAATATAAAAAAGGTCTTAGAAACCAACATCAAGGGAGGCATGCGGTGGCTCACATCTGTAATCTCAGTCCTCAGAAACTGAGGCAGAAGAATTGCCAAGACTAGTTTGAGCTACATAGTAAGTCCAAGGCAGCTTCAGACCATGTCTCATAAAAAAAATTAATCGTGTAAAAGTAAAATAATCCTAGGACCAAAGTAGATGAATGGGATTACATAGGAAAGGTGGAATTCTAAATGACAAGCAGGTGAAAGGTGTCTGCCATTGATAGCACAGAATGAACTAAAAGAGTGAAATTTGAAAATGGTTTTCAATAATATTCCCCCAGCCCAGCGGGAGGCCAAGAAAACGAGCTCCAGTGTTGTGCACATACGCTGATGGGTACAGTGAACCTGACGGTGGGAACCCAGGGCTTTTATTTATTTTTTTTTTTAAAGCTTTCCCCTTGACCCTGCATGGCAGCTTCTGGGAAATCATCAGACAGGTGGATAAAAGTCTCTGCTTGGTGTTGTGAAAAACAAACACGACTTCTATCTTCAATAGCAGGGGATAGGTTTAATAAATTATGCTCCACCCGCATGTCAGTGGTTGTGCAAGGGTTGAAAAGAGTGTTTACAAAGAAAGAGGTAAAAACCCACACTTCCCTCACAAGTGTGAGGTCGTGTTGTTTGCTCCCCTAAAAACAAGGTCTCGGCTGCCCTGGAGCTTGGCATCCTCCTGCCTCAGCTTCTCAATGTGCAAGCCTGTGTCCCTGATCCTGCCTCCTTTGTGGGAATGGGAGGAAACAGGACTGGCATCTCAGCCGTTCTATGCTGCAGAGAGCTAACCCTGATACAGAGGGGTCAGGATGCACCGGGACTCTGAGGGATGTGGACCAGGATGTGCAATCGCACACCGAGCTCTTCGCTTTGAGGCAGTGCTTCTGTCTTCTGTGGAACCCTGTGTGCTTAAACAAAGCAGTTAGCACCTTCACATCTGGCCCATGAGGGTGCCACAAGTCAGGTTCTGTAGTCATCAATGTCTTTTGTCCCCAAGCTGACCTTTTCCCTCAACTTAGTCACATCCATGCTGAGTTCAACGGAACTCAGAGAACTATGGCTGGGGCATGTCGGAGACTGCCAGTCCTGAGTAAAGATGACTAGAAAACCCCTATGGTTTATTATTGCAGTGTTCCCAATAGCCAAAAATTGGAAACAACTTACCAGTGTCCATCAACCATTGAAGAAGATACAGTTGGCATACAATGGAATACTGTGGAGCTCTAGAAAGAACCTGCCACCCATGGCGGCGTGGGCATGATGCATTTTAAGCCAGCAGTCATAATGTCAAGCATGTGAGACTCTTGGTCACACATGGAACTGGGAAATGTGGGATAAAAAGCTCTGGGGACTGTCACACAGCTGGGTGGCAGTGGACAGCAGTTATGTCCTATGTGTCTTACAAAGCTCAAAGACAAGATCTGGAATGTTTTTGCCATAAAGAAATGTTAGTGTCTAAGGAAATTCACATTTAATCATGTGTAGTCACTGCACAATGGCCGCAGCCATTGAAACATCCCACGACACCTCATAAATGTGTACAACTTTTAATGTTTTGGGGTAGCAGTTAAAAATAAAATCAATTTAAATTTTAAAAGAAGTGGTTAGAAACGTCAAGTGGCCAGCAGCAAGAAGCTGCTCTTGCTCCATGAAGCCCTAGAAGGCCAAAATTCAGAACCTTAATCCTGAGTGTAGGCTAGCCTAAGCTATTTACGTGGGCGTGGCCGGGAGAAGGCCCACCCACCTGTCTCCATTGGAGGGTCCTGAATGCCTTTCTCGGGCCACAGGCTTCATGGCAGTTTTCTGGCCCTAGTCTCTCTGACCCTGCTCTCAGGAAGGGGCCGCGTGGTGTGGTGATTTTCCATTGAGGAGTGTCGGTGGAGTGATTGTCATCTCCCCAAAGCTGGGCTGGCTCCACCCGCTAGCCTGGTTAGTGATAAAGTGAGCCCCACCTAACTGCCCCCGCCCCAGAAGCAGGTGAGGGCAGGCCAAGGGAAGTGCCAGGATCCTATCTAGAGCACCCAGCCCATATCACAGGGCTGGAATGTCACAGACATCTAGCGCCTCCCCAGAGTCGCCTGACTGGGAAGTGAACCCTGACTGCAAGTACCGGGCCTCTCTGTTCTCTCCTCCCAGGGACCACTGTCTTCCAACCAGGTCATTTTGTCCTTCCCTCTGCCTCGAAGTTTGGCCGATGCTTAGCTTGGCACACGTTTATTGAGCACCTACTCAATAAACTGCAAACTCCCACGGAGCCCAGCCCTGCTCCATGGTTTCTGAGTCACGTCAATGCTCTTGAAAAACAACGAAGCCACTCACCATAGCAGAGAACAGATAGATAGCAAGAGTCAAGGGTTGGGGAAGCTGAGGCAGGTGGAGAGGGGAGCAGACGTAGGTGTTGCTGGCGTATCTGGGAGTAGGGAACAGAGAAGGCTCATATCCTGACACAGTGTCCACTAAATGCTTGCTAGACTCAGGTTGATATCAGCCTGGAGTCTGCTAGGAAGACACAGTGACCAAAGGAAAGTAGCATTGCAGATACAGGACAAGCTTTAGGAAGGTAGCAGCTCATAGTGTCAAGAGAATCCACAGGAGGAGGGCAACCCCTCCCAACCCAGGCCAGGTTTCCAACATCACCCCCAAACCTTCCACAGATCCTGATATGAGGATGAACATGAGAAAGAACTCCTGATAGAGTTCTTTCTCATGTCAGTTGGCTCTCCTGAAGGTGATATATTCAAACATCTCTCTCTCTCTCTCTCTCTCTCACACACACACACACACACACACACACACACACACACACACAAACACACATCTGGGAAAAGTAAGAGATCACAGGGTGTGGAGCCCATGGTAGCACCCTAGCAGAGGTACACAGGGCACAAGCCAGGAAGCTCTCAGTAGGAGTGATCCAGAAAGCCCTGATGGAAAGTGACAGGCAGCTGGGTCACACCTTTGGGGGCTAATGTCTGCCTGTTTGTCTGAGAGTACTAGGGAGATGTGGGAGAATTTTAAGTAGAGCGTGCCATGCAAAACTCTGTCCTTTAGTGTCCCTCTGGTCAACGTGTGAAGAACTAGTGAGAGGCTGAAGAAGAAGCAGGGAGAGAGAGGCCTGGCTCACATGGCACCAGCAGACAGGGTATGGAAGACAAAGCAGTAGCCACCAGGGGCAGGAGCTGGGAGGCAGGTAGAAGGGGTGCAAGGGGCACACACCCCATCCGGAGATCAACCCCAGAGCCTCCCACTCCAGCATGTGCCTGGCAGCTGGGTTTCCGTGGCATGCCTGACACTATCTATCTAACCTGGGAGCCTGAGGAGAGAACGTGGAGGGTCTGGGAACAGACTGGAAAAGAAAGGACCCTGTGTTTTCCTAGTGCCAGTTTCCACCCGCTTGTACACAGAAACAGAAAACCACAATGTCTACTAAACACCTTCGGTGTCCCTGATTGAAAGCAGTTGTTTTCATTCCTATTGTACTTGGGCGAACATGTGAAATGCTAAAAGTGTTTATCCTTACTTGGAAATAATGTTAGAGAGCTGGCTGCAGTTTAACCCCCTCGTGAGACGTATGAGTGTGTGAGTCCCAAACTGGACGTTGATTGTGTCCCTCTTCCCACCACTGTCTCCCTAAGCCATGCTTATCAGAGAAAAGTCAGGGCAGCTGCTCAGCCTTGGAGAGGGATGATTTCATTACCCAAATAATCTATCAAAATTGTCTTTGTCCAACTCTTAGTAAAAATGGAGAGAAACAGGTTTTCAGTTAACAGGACAGCATGCTTTTTCATGTTTAGAATAAGGAACCAGATATGTCAATAACTGTAGCATGTGTTCATGTGCTTGAACCCATCTATAATTCATGGTCTCTCTTTTTTCTAAACTTGGGCACATCACTGCTGACACAATACGTTTTTAATCATTTCGTTCTGGTTTGTGGCCACTCAACCACCTTGTTTCCCAAGCTCCTACCTTTTGCTTTTCTACAGTGCACCTGTTTCTAAGAGTCAACGTCAAGACTTTATACTGCATGGCTAAGCATAGCGGCACATGCCTGAAATCCCAGCACTCGAGAGACTGAGACAGGAGGACTGCTTTGCGTTTGAGGCCAGCCTGAGACACATAGTGAGACTCTGTAAGAAACAAGCCAGGTGTGGGGGTGAACATCTATGATCCCAGGACTCAGGAAGAAGGGCAGGGGCTCAGAGTCTGCCTCAATACATAGAGAATTCTCTCTCTCTCTCTGTGTGTGTGTGTGTGTGTGTGTGTGTGTGTGTGTGTGTGTGATGCAGAAATACACAAGCAGAGTGGGTTGATACCACACTTTTCCTGTTCCCCCACCCACCTCCACACCAGGTGCTGTCCACAGCAGGAGGCCAGAACTAACCTGCACCTTCTCCACATCCCACATCATGGTTAGGGCTGAGAATAGATTTGGAGACAGCATCACATTTGCTTCCTGGACAGTCTAAACACTGGCAGGTGCCAGGCTGGCATTTCTTAAAATTTCATTCTTCCTGCAAAGGGGAGCTGCCCTCGCTCTATGGATAAGGAAGCCTAGAAGCTTCCCACTGGAAATCCCACTGGCAGGTCACATTAGACTTCATGTGGGGGCACTGGTTGTGAACTGTCTGAGTGGACATGGGGGGGTGAACTGACTCCATGAGCCTCTGCTCTGAATCTTCCTACAGGTTCTAGGTCTCCCTCCTCTTCTCTGAGCCTCTACTTACAAAGCTCTTAGTCCTAGCATTCTTGGTGATGGGTGAAGCCATACTCCTTCAATAGGATACACCCAAGTGCATAAAAGAATCATTTTGTCTACAGTTCTATAGCACACACCCTGGTGCTCTTTGGAGAGCAGATGCCCACTTGTATCAAATAACACAGGGTCCACCTGTCTGTGGGGATGGCTCTCTTTCTAACCACTGATACCTTTTGGAAGCATCTTTGGCCTTCCTAACATTTTAATGTCTCCATCAATGGTGCAGATACTCTGGAAGCAACCCATTCCCTGTTTTCTAAGATAGCAGTCATGATCCAGGAAGTCTGGAGCCTTCCATCTCAAATACAGACTCAGGAAGGAAGGCCTGCTGGGGTTGAGGAACCAGAGGAGTTAGTCAAGGAAGGCTTCCTGGGGAAGAGGCAGCAACCCTAGGCCTCTCACTGGAGTTGCCCATAACACTCCATAGGAATTCAAAGCTTGTGCAACCCAGAGATCTTCCCACCCTATGTCCTTGGCCTCCGAGAACAGGTTCATTCCATTCCTCTGGTGATTTTTCCTGCCTGGAACTTCCTCTACCCAACATGCTTCTTTGATATTCTTCTGATTGCTTCCATGAACCTAAGGCTAACTCCCAGACCACCCAAGATTTCTCATGACTGTACTCCAGACCCTGCTGGACTCACTCGACAGCCTGACCCTCATGTGTCCTTCACCCATCGCAGTTCAAGGCCAATCAGCATGTTCCCCAAGGCCATGGGTTTTCTATCTAGAGCAATGTTAGAAAACAGCCTGAGGGCTTCCAGGACAAGCCCTTGGTGAAGACTAGACCTGTACCCAGTTCCCTGTTTCCTAGGTGAGTATGCTTAAATCAGGCTTCCCCCTCCTTGAGCCTCAGTTTACCCATCTGAAAAATAAGACTATTTGAAAAGTAAGTAAACTACAAAATACTGACTCATGATAGAGATGCCCCTGGGAATTACTGGCCCATGGACAGAGACAGAGAGTACATTCCATACTAAGACAGGGTTTTGACACAGGTGGATAGCACTGCCCTCCTTGCTTCTGCTTAGACCAAGCCCAACCAGCAGTTCTCCTCACTGCCCCTTGCCTCCCAGCCCCACCCCTCCTCACCCCTCCTCGACATCCCAGGAACCCAAAGGATTTGCCCTGGTTGGCAGCCCTCACCTGGAAAGAAAGTGACTCAGACCTCCAGGAGAGCTGGGATGAATCAGGGAGACAGGACTGAGTGTGGGGGCCCCCACCCCAGAGCCCAGGCCTCTCCCAGCAAGAAGAGTATGAGCCACCATCCCCAAGGATCTCTCA
Organism: Mus minutoides; assembly: GCA_902729485.2. Lineage (NCBI taxonomy): Eukaryota > Metazoa > Chordata > Mammalia > Rodentia > Muridae > Mus > Mus minutoides. The sequence goes on from CACVCL010030658.1 coordinate 35,967, forward strand.
GGGAGAGGGCAATCCTGCTGAAATGTGCCCCTGGCCAGGCAGTGGGGCCCCCTTGTAAGCACACTCCCACATTCCAGGCCTGTCCAGACACCTTCCCAGAGCTGTCTTGTCATATGGTCCTGCAGGGAGGCCAGGCAGTACCTTGGGTCTCCATTCTCTCTGCAGAAGATGGCTAGGGTCTCTTCCTGTCGTTCTGGGAAAGTGATGAATACAGGAAGTGGGACAGCAACAGGAGACCCCGTGGACCAGCAGGGGTGGGAGCCTAGCCACACCTCACTATGTCACTGCCCACTAAGCTCTCCATCCTTCTCTGCTGCCAGTGAGACCCTGTCACCGAACCTGCTCCCCTCCTCCGGCTGTTGGCTCAGCATTGGGAACTCCACTGACTTTGAGCTGACATCTGATCAAGTCCCAAATGTTCTTAAAGAACCTTCTCCATCCTAGACTTCATCATAAGGCAGCTCCATCCTTTCAGGTGCTCAAGCTACATATTGGCTTGTCTTTTCCCCTCATCTCTATGGTTCTACCTATAAAGCAGACCCAGGATCCAACATCTCTCTGATGGGTGTCTTTATGGTCTTCTAGACCTCATAGGGAATGTCCCTGTGGATCTCTGCCTCACTCTTACCTCTTGCCGGTCTCCCAACGGTAGTCAGATGGCTTTTCATAAGCACAAGTCAGATCAGGTTCACTGAGTAAGTCATATGCAGAAATATAGCCAGTCTCCTTTTCTTAGGATAAAACCAACTTTATCTGAGAAACATGCAAAGGCCTTGCAGGTGCCTGCAGGGCCAATATGTTCCCCACTTCCCCCACTTCTCAGGAGTCATACTTCACTCATACTCCCTGCTGACTCGCCACCATCTCGATCCTCTTCCAGAACCCATGCAGGTCTTCCTCCTGGACATGTACGCTCTTCTTCCCTCTGCTCCAAGTCTGGGCTATGAATGGACCCTGAAATGTGTCTGCAAGCTCATGTTTCTCATGCTTGCTCCCTAACTGATGGATCTATTTGGAGAGGCTGTGGGACTTTTAAGAAGTGAGGCCTAGCTGGCAGCAGTAGGTCACTTTGAAAGTGTTCCACAGACCCTGATTCCAGATCTACTGTGATGTGAACAGCCTCCTCCACACATTCCCACCGCCATGCTTTCTCCACCACGATGGACTGAACCCCTCTGACACAGGGAACTAGAAAAAAAATCCTCACGTAGCATGATCCCAATGAGATCAAATTAACTTATACAGACTGAAACAAGGCTTGCCTGGCCATTCAACACACACACACACACACACACACACACACACACACACACACACACACACAATGTCCCCAGTCTGTATTGTCTCCTTTATGTTTTCCCCATGCTTTTTCTGTCTATGGTGTTTATTGTTGGAAGTTTGTCTCCTTTGGATTGAGAGCTCAGTGTGGGCAGGGTTTTGGGTCCATAATGGCCACTCCACATGCATCCTTGACATCTGTTCCAAGGAATGCACCTAGCTGATAGATAAAGAAAGGAAGAAGGAAGGAAGAAGGGGGCAAAGAAGGATAAGGGGAAGGAGAGGAGGAAAGGAAAGGGAGGAAGGAATGGAGGAAAGAAGGATAAAGGGAGGTAGAAGGAAGATGGATGAAGGAGGAAGAAGGAAGGGAGGGAGGGAGAGGAAGAAGAAAGGGAGGGAAGAAAGAGGAAGATGAAGGAAGAGAGGGAGGAAGAAGAAATGAGGAAGGAAGGAAGGAACAGAGGAAATGAAGAAGAGAGAGGAGGAAGAAGAAAGAAATGGAAGAAAAGAAGGAAGAGAGGGAAGAAGACAGGAAGGATTTCAATGATTATCTTAGTTATTGTAGCTTTGTTAGCCTGCCATTCCCTAACTGTGTGGTGTTTCTTTCTGCCTCAGTCTCCTTTATTTGCAAAGTTAGCTAATGAGACTAACTGGTTTGCTGAGCTGTAATGAGGTATGGTAAGCCTACACTCAGTAAACATTGTTGGTGTGACATCATCTGCACAGCCACCAGGAGGCAGATGACCCGGTCATGCTCAGTGGAACTCATTTCCAGAAGATGCCCCTGGGAAGCTGCTCCAGGTCCTCCTGTTGGGGCATGAGAAGGTGCTCCCTGGCTGAGGATCAGGCTTTTTCCTCAAAGGGGCACAAGCTAGCTTTGATGCAGAGGTGCATGAGGAAAGCCAGAGAGCACAGGGCTTCTGGGTAGAATCACTGTGTCATATGTGGATCCGTCTACTGGGAGCTGGGAGTCAACCATCTTTCCAGGCCTAGAGTCTGGACAAACCTTCCCAGTTTGTGTTCCACGCTCAAGCTAGCAAAAAGAATTCACAAATGAACCTGAATCAGATAAAGTATTAAATCTATCCTTGAGCCAGTGAGATGGCTCAGAAGGAAACAGTGACTGCTACCCAAGCCTGACAATCTGAGTTCATTCATCTCTGGGATGCACGGGAGAAAAGAGAACTGACTCACAAAAGTTATCCTCAGGCATCACATGCATGTGTCCCGTACCCCCCCACACACACACACATAATAAAGTTAATGTATTAAAACTTCTCTTTGGGAGAACCAAGCCCAGGCCCTAGCCATCGCATACCCAGATAAACAGAATGATGATCTTAGTTATTGTAGTTGTCCCAGAGGGTGGAGAGAATCTGCCTAGGGTCTCATTGCTGGAGAGGAGTAATGATGGAGCCAGCATCCCCAGACAGCTTGTGACCCTCCACAGAGAGCTTTGGGGTGAGCCAAGTCTGGGCGTTCCCATGCCCCTCACCAGAAGATGTGACAGCTGGGACCTATTTCATGTGTTTGGCTCTAAAGTGGAAGCTGTTCTTCACTCTACAGCCAGAGGTTCCCTCCAATGAGAGTAAAACCTACAGAGTATGTGAGCATCTCTGTGCCCCACCAGCTGATGCTACTCTATCTGCCTCCAAAAAGGACCACATGGCAGGCAGCTCACCATGCAACATAAGGGATGCTGATGGGAGCCATGGGTGCCCACAGGGATCCCACGATTGTCCACACCCCAGTTCTCACAGTCTCTACCTGAGGCCAGCCAGCATGGACCTAGCTCCAGCCTACACTTGACCTTTTCCTGCCCTATGTAATGCCATGGGCAGGACCCCCAGGCTGCCCACAGGAAGTGCTAGGGCTCAGGATGTCATGGCTGACTTTGGCACCTGCCCTGTTGGCCTAATAATGAGTCAGGGCTCACTAAGGAGAAAGCCTCAAGTGGCAGCAGGAGTAACCCCAAATGACTTAATTGATTTAATTCATTGAAAAGAGGAAAGGAAGCCAAGCCCTTCTGAGGGCTGTCTGGGAGCCTGCTTGGGTCATGAGTGCTGTTGAGGGGTCCCTAGCATGTGACTCTGCACCAGGGAACACACACACACACACACACACACACACACACACACACACACACATGCCCCAGGTCCCTGTAGGAAAGGCAGGCCAGCCCAGATCCTCATTGTCTTAGGAGCACCAGCAACCAGGGATCACATGGAGGCCATCACAGTGAAGCATCAACAATGACTTTGTGGCCTAGCCCCAGAAAGCCAGGTCTGGGAAGATGCCAAAGCTGGAAGCTTCCTCGACAGGCGAGGGCTGGGTCAGGCAGTGCAGGAAGGATGAGAGGTGAGGACTTCTGATGATGCCAAGTTGTGGGCAGAAGCCAGAGAAGCTATAGGGAAGAGTGGTGGGCAGAAGAGCCCTCATAAACTCTTTCCAGTGAGAAAGACCTTCTCAGTAGGCCAAAGACCTCAGCCCCAGAGAGTCACACCACATGGAGAAAGCCCAATAAGAAAAAAGCACAGACTACCCATGGCCCTCCCTGTAGTTTATCCCATTTACCCTCAAAGTTCAGTGAGGTAAGTCATGCCGCAGATCCCATTTCACCGTGGGGAAGTCAAGCTTCTGAGAGGTTAAGACTAGCTGGCTCCTAGTCAACAGTGAAGCTAGGGCTTGGATCCAAGTGTGCTAAACTCCAGCATCCAGGTTGTGACTGAACACTCTCCAGAGACTCCATGCCAGTGACTGGCAGGAACCCTGATTGAACAGATGCACAGTCCTGATGAACATAAAATGGTCTTTTAAAATGCCTGGCCTAGGCTGGACATGGTGACACATGCCTTTAACCCCAGAATCCATGAAGTAGAGGAAGATGGATTTCTGTGAGCTTAAGGCCAGTCAGCTCTACATAGTGAATTGAGTTTAAGGCCAGCCAAGGTTGCACAGTGAGACCTTGTCTCATAATAAAAGAAACACACTCTGAATCAGTCCATGACTGCTCCAGAAGAGCCCCTCAACTAATGGCAAGGGTTAAAGGATCTTTGGAACTGAGAGCTTCAGTCAGAGGGGCAGGAGAAGGGAGGCTCCACTATGGGTACCATTGACCAGCAGCACCAGAAGGAGAGGACCAGCAGATCTCACTGTTGTATGTTTCAGACCATGACCAGCAAGCAGGACAGGCAGACCCCTCCCTGGAAGGAAGGGGCATGGACGTATACAATAAGGCACACAGTCCAGAACCGCCCTGATCACCTCCCAAGCACCATCTACCTCTGTGTTATGAGTCCATCTGGAGCTAAGGCCATGCCCAACCACTGTGACTCTGTCTGAGCCAGTCAATCCATATCCAGGGTCAGAGGTTAGTCAAAGGTCAGGGTCATATGTCAGTTAAAGGCTGGTTTGAAGTCTCTGCTAGAGGTCAAAATCATTGGTTCATCTGATGCTTGACCTTTAAGCAGTGAGTTACCTGAAGGATGAACTGGGAGGTTCCATGCCCTAGGCCTAGATTAAGAGTCTGTATTGAGTCATTGGGGTAGCCCTTGGAGTGACCCCTGAAGTCTGGCTACCTCTGGGTCAGCTGCTAGGGATCTGGTACAAGGTGGGGCTGGAAGGCTCCAGGGGTAGGCAGAAGCCTGTGCCCGGCCCTGTAGACTCCTCACCCCTAATTCTTCCTAGCTGAAGTCATCCATGGGCCCAGCCACCCCAGGCCTGGGAGGGAAGCAGAGGTTCCGCTGTACCTCCTCCAGAGGACCTATGAGTCAGGATCTCCAGGACTGTAGTTACTGGGCTTCAGAAGATGGAGTACCCCACCACACTGCTGCCAGGCCCATACCTTATGGGACAGCCATGAAGAGTCAGTTAGTGGCTAGAACATACTGAGCCTTAAGCACATGTAAGACATAATTCACATCAGGTTCTTTCCCATTTCCTTCCTTCCTTCCTTCCTTCCTTCCTTCCTTCCTTCCTTCCTTCCTTCCTTCCTTCCTTCCTTCCCTCCCTTCTTCCCTCCCTCCCTCCTTCTCTCTCTCTCTCTCTCTCTTTCTTTTCTTTCTTTCCTTTCTTTTCTTTCTTCCTTCCTACTTTTAGAGACAAAGTTTCATGTATCCCAGGCTATCCTTGAACTTGCTATGTGGTCAGTGGCCGTAACCTTCTGCTCCTCCTGAGTGTTGGGACTACAGGTGTGTACAGCCATGCCTGGTTTCTTTGGTGTTGGGCTCACACCTGGCACTTGAAGAAGTCTAGGCAGACACGCTACCTGCAGAGGTACAGCCCCAGCCCAAAATGCTTCTTTTAATCTAATGATGTTACTTTCTGCCTTGCAGGCAAGGAAACTGAGGCACAGCTCTTGTCTTTAAGACCCAGGTGGCCAGCCTCATTCTTAGCCACCATTGATGATAAGAGCAAGACCAACATGAATCCACCCATTCAAGAAGACCATGGAGTCAAAAGTCCCCATCTCCCACGCCCTTCTGGAGGTTTGAAGCGCAGAGTAAAATAACAAGTTCCTGCAGGGTGACCGTAGAGTAGAGATAACTCCGGGTAGCATTAAAAGAATCGCCGCTTTTCTTTTCAATTGTCATTATATGTGTTTATTGTGTGTGCACGCACAGTGCAGGGAGATCGGTCCTCTCCTCTCACCACCTGAGGCCCAGGGATAAGATTCAGGTGGTCAGTTTGGCAAATGCCTTTATCCTCTGAGCATCCCATCGCTGGCTTCATTCCTACTGCCCCTCATCCTCGGTGCTTGATGCTGTCATCTCCATTTCTCTCTGTGGACCCAGGGCGTTTTCGGCAGGCAGCTTGCTCTGAGAAAGGTCCCCTACAGGCTTTTCTGGCTCCCTAGGAGTATGCGTGAGAATCAGCAGGAATAGGATGCTCCCAGACAGAGAGTCCGCTAGCTGTGGTCCTCAGGGTAGCCTACGAAACACAGGTTCCCAAGGTTGGTGGGGACATGTGAAGTATTTGAGACACCAGGGCACTGCATTGGACCTTCAACTTCTCATTGCTGGGGAATCCCAAATCCTGAATGTCATTGTCCCAGGCACTCGGAGATGTCCATGGAACTGATTCTACCACTTGCTGGGCTTAGTCCAAGGAGATAGGACAATGGGTGCTGTTGGCCCTCTCCCTCTGGGCTACTTCTCAATGATGGAGGAGCCTCCCTTCTCCAGCACCCCTGGCTACAGATCTCAGAGTAGGGCCTAGGCTGCTGACTCTATCATATCCAACCCCTTTTGCTAGCATATTCAGAGTCATCTTCTTTGCTGTCTTGCAATGGGATTCAACTGTAACATACTAGAAAAGAAAATCGGGGGCGGTCAAGAGCAGCTCACTGTTGTCTGTAACTCCAATCTCACGAAGCCCACACCTTCTGGCTTCCACAGGCATAAGACATGAGCACATGATGCACAGATATACTACGGGCAAAATACTAATGCACATAGAATAAGGATATTTTAAAGAGAGAGAAAGAAAAGGAGATCAACACAACACTTTAGCAGGTAGAGAGGAGGCATAAAGAGAGAAGTGATTTCCCCTGGAGCCCAGGTTACAGTTGCAGAGGGTCAGCGGGGCTACACCCAAGCAGACAGCAAGTACTGCTGACCCAGAGCATTGTGGTTACTCTTGCTGGGAGTGTGCTCTCCACTGAGGTTCCTAAAACCCTCAGAAGTGGTAGGTGGCTCTCAGCCAAACACCAAAGAAACCACGGAGTATTTTCCCTCAATTTACCTGGTAAATCTTAGGCAAGAATGAATCTATAAAGTAGAGTTAGGGCTTGGGACTGGATAATAAAAAGCAGGTTTTTCACCTCCAAGATTGACTGGTGTGACGGTAGGGGTCATAGAAGGGACAAACTATGCTTCCACCAGCTGCTGCTTCACTCTGCAGTTACAGGTCACCACTGCCATCGAAAATGTCCATGGATCCCTGAGAGTCGGTGTACGGAGGCTATGACAGGATCTTCCTCTCTTGGCCTGTCAATCATTCTTGTTCAGTGGAACATATGGGCTCAGGGGAAGTTTGTTCAGAGGTGGTCATTTTATCACTTGCCAGTCTGGGGGATACCACAGACTGCTAGCTAGGATAAAGGGAGGATGGAAAGTTCAATTCCTAGATCCACAAGATGAGAATCGCCCTGCGCTGAGACGCTGCGATCTGATAAACCCATTTTACTTAGGCTGCTCAGAAGCTGTCCCTTGGTTACTCATCATCCTGCATTTCCAAGTGGAGGAAGGAGTAACGTTCCCATTTGCAGCACCGGGGACTGAACCTGGAGCCTCATGTGTGCTAAGCAGAGGCTCTACTGAGCCCCATCTCCAAGAACTGACTCTGCAGACTTACCAGCTGCTTCTAAAGGCAGGTCTCCTGATTCCTGCTGGGTGTTAACTCTCTCCATATAGCCAGAAAAATAGAAGAAGCCAGTCAGCACCTAGTACAGCTTCCTGGAAAGGGAAGAGGGGTGTCTGGAAAAAAACAGACCTTTTGGAGATGAGATGGGTCTTGGGTAGGTGACAGATTGGTTGGTCCTAGAGTGCCTGGGGGACTGTCCCCTCCCCAGCTCCTCCTCTGACTCAAGAGAAGGGATTACTGCCACATCCCTTATCCCTGTCATCCTTTATGCTGTTAAGTGCTTTATAGGCACCAATTTGCCAAGCGCCCCACCCGAGGATGCCTGCCTAGCAGCAGGGCTTCTAAGGGTGACACACAGGCAAGACCTAGCCTCACCTGTCCTAAACTTGGAAGGCCTCCTCAAGAAAGCTCCTGCTCAGCCTCCAAGGGTGGAACTCAGAGACTGTGGAGCAAAAGCCCCGATGGAGGCTACTGAGACCGGTAGCCTAGAGACACTGGGGAACAGAGGATGCAGTCACCAGGACACAGACCACAGAGCAGATCCCAAGATTCACCACAAAACATGAAGAACCACTGGAGGGTTTGAGCACAAGTCAACGTATCTACCTTGTATTGATAAAAATATCAGTGTGTTTGGGCGAATAACCAGGCAGCAGACCAGGCTGAGGGGGTTCCACGTGGAGAGGTTTATTGAGCGGGTGGGGGAGGGGGCAGAGAAGAGGAGAAAGAGATAGAGGGGGG